>ML101870.1:34313-50167 GCA_003697995.1 Taxidea taxus jeffersonii
TATATATATATATATATATATATATATATATATATATATAATGATTCAGAAAATCATGCCAGAGATTTTATACCTTCTGCCTTGCACTCCTCTTTTTGTCATCCATTGCCTCAAAATAAAAAAATCCCATGGAGGGTTTTCTCAGTTCTCACCCTGAATGTTGGAAATGTGGGCAGACTTATTCTGTGGCTGAGGTTCCTTGAAGTTACAGATCTTCACATCCCTCCCTGCCATTAAAACCTCATCAGACATTGAGCTTTCCCCCCTTTATCCACAGATGATAGGTTCTTCTTCCTCTTTCCAGACATCATAGATGAAAACAACAAAAGCACTGCTCTCTTCTAGAAAGACTTGTTCCTATCTGGAATTTATTTCCTTTAGATTTATTGTCCTTAGATTTATGATCGGTTTTCTGATTGTAACAACCATGATTCTGTAGTTTATCCAGATTGTTCTTACAGCTTTCAGTAAGAGTGAGGGATTCTTACAACTTCCTATATCCTAACAGAAATCCTATAATTTTGTATTACCACTATTGCTCTTTAACATTTTACCACCTGAATTAGAAGTCAGCAAATGAGTGGTCTGCAGGCCAATCCAACTAGCTGTGTGTTTCTATAGCCTGTAAGCTAAGAATGGTCCTTATAATTTTAAAGAGTTTGAGGTGAAGGAGGAGGAGTTGCATCATAGATTGTGTATGGCCCACAGAATGAAAAACACTATCTGGCCCTTTATAGGAAATGCTGATCCCTAGATCCCTGGCCTAGACTGTGCCAGTTTCTGTGTCATAGGATTGCTTTGTCTTCTCTGTGAGGAAAAAGAATATTCATTTTGTAGTATGGATGAACACATGGAACAGAGGAAGAATTATAGGAGGGAGAAGATAGGGAACTTGGGGGTGGGGTGCAGGAAAATGGTGTAGGCCACATGTGCTGACTTTGACACATCCCTCTTAGGGCTTCAATTCAAAGAGGCATGTAAGAGGTATAAAATCTCTGGCATGATTTTCTGAAACAGTCTTTCTGACATTTTGGCTGAAGATACAGTACTGGCCAACCAATGTTGTATTTTGGGGATATTTTATCTATAACATAAGGAATCTTGGTCCTAAAAACCCTTTCTTAGTAACAATGGTGCTGCAAACAGAAATAACTCTGTGAACTCTGTCTGTGAAGATAAGTCACTGGCTCAGCATCCCACTTACATGACTTCATGTCTGGGTTGACCAAAAACACCATTGTGATGTTTATACCATAGAGATGGGGTCCTGCCAGACACAATGTCCCTTTATCTAAAGCCATCCAAATCCTTTTTCCTGTCTTTATTTTTCCTTAGTTATCTCTGCTCATGATAGCCAGGTGATGGCTGCTCAGAATAGAAACAGCAGAAACAGGGTCACTGTCACTGTGGTTAGGGGCACATCATTTCAGCATGTTAAAGGGAAGTTTGAGATTTGTCATTCATGTTTTATATTTGTTAAATGTCCACAATATTTTGGTACATTTAAGGAAGTGAGAAGAGCATCTTTTGTCATATATACCACACCATCAATCAATGCACTTTTAGTAGGCATCTATTACATGCTAAATGTTGCCTTCAAAGTCCCCCTGTGTTCTTATTGCCATGAATATTCATGTACCTCATTTTATACAAACTTTACCACAACCCTTTGAGTCATTTATAATTATTACAATCATGATCATCATAATCATTCATTCTGCCTTATAGTTCAAAAAACTAGCAATGAGAGATTCAGTAAATTGCCATGCATCATGCAGCTAGATGTGTACAGCTGGTACTCAAACCAGACCATCAGATTCTGGATCCTGGATTCTAGACTCTGGCTTCTTCTTAAGCCACTGTTGTTTCTTAAGCCCATAGCTTCCTTTTGGGCCTAATTTTGATGAATTAAACAAATGGGATTATTACCATCACTTTTCATCAGCTGTTAGTATACTGGTGCTCTTAGAATAGCTGATTCTTTATGGTTATAGGAGCCAGTTAGGTAACAACTTTGGAGTTCTATCCTTAAGAGTTCCAAGATTTTCTTTGTCAGTGTCAGTAGGTCTGAAGCCATAGAGTTTAGAGTCCAAATCTATTCTCGAAATATTGTAGGAAGAAAATGTTCCATATAATTCCTATTGTAATCACTGATCTTATATAGCCCACAAACCAATGATGCAATTACTAGAATATGAGGGAATTCCTGAAGAGTAAGGATCAAAGTCTATCTAGACAACATATCACAACACTTCATTCATTTGTGGATGAGGAGTCTGAATTTCAGAGTTGATAAGCAACAAGTGCAAACTCATTTACTTGTTCCTGATAAGGCATGCACCCCTTTTCTCTAACTCAAAGCCTAATGCTCTTTCTGCAACGCTACCTTGCAGTATTGCAGATTTGCCTCTCCTAGGCGTTGTAATCTACATGAATGCAGCCATATTTTTTCAGCATCTGTCAAAAAAGACAGGAAGAAATAGATAATTTAAAAATGAGGGCGCCTGGGTGGCTCAGTTGGTTAAGTAACTGCCTTCAGCTCAGGTCATGATCCCGGAGTCCTGGGATCGAGTCCTGCATCAGGCTCCCAGCTCCACAGGGAGTCTGCTTCTCCCTCTGATCTTCTCCCCTCTCATGTTCTCTCTCACTCTCTCTGAAATAAATAAATAAAATCTTTAAAAATGACAAGGAATGCTACCCTGACTTCACTCCACAAGCATACCCTTGAAGGGGAATAGCTTTGATTTGTAATCTGTTCTTCCCTTTGGTAATTTCAAGTGTTCAGGCAAAATATGAATTAATCCTTAGAGAGGGAAATGTATTTATTAAATATTTAAACTTATTTAAGCATTTTCCCCTTTGCATAATACTTCCTTTTCTTTCTATACTCATAATTGTCCTGTACTCAAATTGTCAGTTTAATTAGTTTGGCAATTCATCAACTATATGAGCCCACCTCACTTTCATCTGATCTCCTTAAGTCTTTTATGATTAATATGATTATGGCTTATCTCCACACCTAGATTTTACATTACTTGAGGATCAATGTCTTGCATCTTAGATCTTATTGCTATAGTGCCTTATATACACAAGGCCTCTAATAAATACCTAATAATTTGAACAAATGCTTGAAGAAAAATCCCAGTAGAAGTAACATGATTAAATTCTCTTCATGTATCAGGATTTTGTGAAGTACTTTATGTATACCATTTAAAAAATGCTATAGGTTAAGGCATTTTAAAGGGGAAAGAACAATTCAAATCTGGAAACTGAGCCTGGAAGAAATTCTCTGAGTTGCTAAATATCAGACTGTTAGTAAGTGTAGAGGGACCTCTGTTTCTGCATGCCGTGTGCTGTGATTCAGTCTCGAGGGGGTATGCACAACTGATACTTGCTGAGAGGAGAGATGAGGCAAGCCCTTGCACACACTGTTCCCTCTGCCTGGGACATCTTTTCTAGCCATTATTCATTTGTCAAGATCAAGGTTAAATGTTACCCCCTCTATGGAACCATCTTCAAACACATTTTTCCCCCTCTTCTAGGCTCATACTCTATGCCTTGCAAGTATGTACTGTTTTCATTCACTCCATCACAACCCTGGTTAATTTTGGTGGTAAATATCTACTTGTCTATTTTCTTCACTAAAATGAGAATCCTTTATTGATAGAAGCTGTGTTCATCTAATCTCTCTATCACCAACTCCAGCAGGTTCCTAATTAAAACAATGAATTGAATTATCCCCTTTACAATGTGAGTTTATTTTCATGACCCCTTAAGGAAAAATAAAAAAAATCCCAACCTTCAACTATTTGCCCACAAAATGCCTTACTTATATGTGCAATCTAAAGTCCTGTGCAGTAAAATCATTGTGTTTTTTATGGACATTTGGAGTTGAGGAGACACATCTCTATTGGTGTATTTCCTTTTGTATTGTCATGGAGGATAAAAGAAATCAATCATTATATTAGACTTTGCTTTGTGAGGTTCTGAAAATTCAGTATACAACAGGCTTATAAATTATGTCACCTCCAAAGCCCTAATGAGCTAGCTAGTGGTGATTCCATCTTTGAGGCAATGTTTATAATCATCCGATGGTTCCTTTGGCTTAAACCCCAAAAGTCCTTGAAGTATTTCCTTTGAAAATAACAGTGGGAAATTTCCCTCACATACTCCTACATGCTTCCAGGCAGTAAAGTGGTCATAACTTAGATGAGAATGAGTACATCAGCCTCTCAATCACTGGGTGTCTTGATTTCTCTTTTCCAGAGTAGAGGAAAGCAAAGCTAACACCCTTGGCATATGGATTTGCAAAGCTGGGCTGGTGACAGCAAAATGCCCCAGCCTCCAGGCTTTAAAGGAGCTGGCAGAGAAAATGATGACTTTCTGCAAAGCATTGGTAGATCACTGCAACCTGTGGAGAGAGGCTAGTGAGTCTGGCCTATAGTTTTCCATAGCGATGCCTATAAAAGTTGTCTAGTCCCCATGACTTGAAGTCAAAAGATTACAAGATTCCACGGGCTTAAAGCTTTGGTATGCTAGGGCCTTAAGGGGTCTTTAAAACCTTCAAGACTTCTCTATACCCCCAGACTTTGAAATAGTATTGATTTCTCCTTGCCTTTCACCATTACATGACCAATCATGTGCCGACTCCGCAGAACTACCTGAGGACATCATTTCAATATGTTCTTTCTCCTCTAGATTTCTTGTCACCCTCTCCCCTGTCTTCACTGCCCACACTATGCACTGATTTCCTCTTTCCCTTTCTCTGGTCTGTGCCTGTTCAATCCATGCTCACATACCTCCTATTTGGTTATTTGGTTTCACAAACAACAGAATAATATTGAAGAAACAGGAAATTATTTTATAGTCATACATACATGATTCAGAAGGCCAGCTTTACCAAGTACAAGTCCTCTGACCCCTAGGCTTCAGTGTTTCTATTTTTTTTTTAAGAGTGTATATTTATTCCTTGGTAGGATTACTATAGATTGATATCTTGTATTTCTAGCAAATAATAGAATGTCTGGAATGAAGTGGATGCCCTGCTCCATCAAAGATCTCTCATCAAAGATCACAGTGGTTCCCTATATTGGATATATATATCCAATATAGGGATATATATATATATATACATATATATATATATACTGTATATGTATGGAGTACATATACATGTACTCCAGTACATATATCGCTCCCTATATGCTAACTACAATGGCTTTTATATGGGTCCACAGAATAAAATCCAGACCCTTAGCCTGCATTCAAGTGAAAAAATAAGAGATTGAATCCATTTCTCTTTCTGTTGCTTTTCCACTCTGACCCTTTAGTACTGGATGCTTGAGCCAACTCACACAGTCCACTGTGCTTCAGGCTCTTCTTTTCCATTGGTTTAGTTCTTACTATTTTCTCCACCCAGAAAAACATTTTCTGAGTGTTGAAATCCTCTCCATCCTTGAAAGCCCCTTGCAAATTCTTTCTCCACCAACTTGGAATTAATGACTTCCTCATTGAATGACAGCCATACATTAATAACTTTTCTCTGGCATTTGTCATTTTCCTCCTTATATTTTTGTTAATGCATACACATATCCATTCCCTACTTTAGAGCAAGTACTAAGTCTTATTTATTTACCTACCTCAGAAGCAAGCATGGACAATGGCAAAACATATTTACCCAATACATGTCTTTTAATTCAATTAAATTGGGTTACAAGACCTTGAAAAACTGAGAGTGAGACTCTTGTCTTTTAATCTTGGAATTATCTATTTCTTCTTTTTTTAATTAATGTATTTATTTGAGGGAGAATAAATGGGGGAAGGTGCAGAGAGAGAGAGAGAGGGAGAGAAGAATCTCAGGTAGACTCCCTACTGAGTGTAGAGCCCTATGTGGGGCTCGGTTCTCACAACCCTGAGATCATGACCTAAGCCAAAATCAAGAGTTGCATGCTTAACCAACTGAGCCACTTAGATGTCCCTGGAATTATTTATTTCTAATACCACCCAGCTTTTGCATTCTCTGAGAGGATTGCAAGGGTCTCATGGGTACCTGCAATTTTGGGTGAAGTCAGGATCCTCTTCTTCACTTCAATGAAGAGCCGTGCTGAATACTCCCATGGAGGGTCCAAATGCAAACTTTTCATTCTGATCTATTTTGTATCAGGGCAGAATTGTACGGTAGATGCTGAAAAGTGACCACATATTCTTGATTGGTGCAATAGCAACTAAACAGACTTTTTTTCTTCCTCTCATATTACCTTTATTTGTAGTCTGAGTTTGCCTGAGAGCTATAATTGCCAAGTGTTGTAAAGCTGAAGTGTTGCAGGAACATGTGAAGTCAATCATTTGAAGAAGGTGGTGAGGGTGGCAATGCCATCTCCTGCCATTTCTGGGGGCCAAACAAGATGAGGCAGTCTTTCATTATAGCAGGAGAGAATTTGGCTAAAAGTAAGGAGGAACTGCTGGATAATAAATTGTTTATGTAAAACTAGTCACAAAAATCTTTCTATTGTATCTAGAAAACTTTAGGGCACACTTAACCATCAATACCCAATATACTGATGATATTATAAAGATGTGGAAAATGGACCAAGCACACCTATTGGTCCTGCCCTTATATTTCAGAATAAAGCTATAATTACACAATCAAATGTACAAAGCCATAATTTCCTTGTCTCCAAAATGGAGTTAGTAACAAAATTACCTCTCCCATAGGAAAAGTAAAATTAGTCAAGAAACATGCTTAGTGCACTGTCAAGCATGTAGTAAACACTGAATAAATGATAATCAAGGAGGAAGAGGAAGAAGATGATGATGATCAGGAATGGAAAAGATGGCTATAGATATAAACTTTTCCTGAGGGAGGCAGCTGGGGTCTCCTGCAGGAAACAATTGTGTTCTAAGCAAATGACCTGATTGAATCTGACTCTGAACTACTGGCCACATGATTGGGGGAAAATTACAGAATTTCTTTGGGTCTTTGTTTTCTTCCGCTTTAACTCTATGTATCTCTCCCAAAATTGTTATGACAATTAAATGAGAGTCTATGAGAGTGTGTACCTAAGGTTTGGTAAATACTAGGCACCTCCATGTTGGAAATGGGTAAAGGATAGACAGACATTTGAATTCCCTTTATCCATACCAATAAATAAATAAATAAAATAATAATTAAAGCAGTCAACATAAGCTCATTTGTTCCACTGGGAAGCTCAGAATGCAAGCCAGTCCTACATCTGGGCCAAGTCACCAGTCACTTCATGGTACATTTTAAGGAATACCATGAAGGTCTTTTCATGTCATCCTAAAATTCCACTAATAGCAGCTTTCTGTATTTCATTGATCCTTTCTCCATGACCTTTTACATAAAATGCAAATTCTCTTATCAAGGGTTAACATCAAATTCTTAATGTCTTAAGAAAGGAAATGAAAATTGCTTCAATGAGTATCTCTTTATGTTCTAACCCCTAAGGAGGAATTACTTGTTGCTTTCAAAATAGATTATACACTGGTATTCTGGAGAAACTGGAAGAGGTGTAAACACTAAAAACAAGTTTTCAAAGCTGCAATCCTCCTTTCACTGAGTGAATGAGGATTGATGGCTATGAGTGAGGCAAAGGGTTTGCACACTGAGGCTCCCTGGGAACTCCTGAGGCTCCTAATAGCTACAGGCATAAACAACCCATTTAGTGCTTGCTGTTGCTGTTACATAGCAGTTTCTGTTAAATTAAGGAATCTAACTTAACAGAAATTTAAGTGTAGTTGTTTTCTATTTCAGATATTTTTAAGCATACTAGGAACGCAAGAATACACCACTAATATTTCATAAAACTAACTATCCTGGGGGAATTAATAAAATGTGCATGTACAGGGGTCTTCCTAACTATGCATGGCAGGCAGTGAAAGCCATTGAACTCGAATGTTGAAATTATCAGGATGTCCTTGCACATGTATTTACAGTCCCAGCTGAATTCTTTCCTCCCTGCTCTTTATTCATGTGCAGTTGCCCACCCACAGCAAGCTATGGAGCCCCACATCCTTTCTATCACTGGCATTTGAGACAGGGCAATGCTGCTCATTTATTTGTTTTCTTCTTTTGAACAATTACTCCCCTCACTTCCAAGTTGTTAACCATTCCTATCAAGGCCAGGGAGATGGGGTTAAGAGAACATGAAAAAGAAGTGGGAGGGCCAAGGCTGTGCCCAGATTCCAGCTTCTGTTCTCATCTTGGTCCCTAACTACTGAAATTGACTTCCAGGAACCAGGCACAGGTGAAACAGAGTTGGTGCTTGCTGATGTTATCAAGAGCTTGCCCTCCAAAGATAACATGTAAGAACTGACCTTCTCAGAGTTCTCTCTTCTTGTAGGTGAAGTATGCCAGCCAGGCCAGCTATAGCTTAAGGATTATCTTAGGCATTCTACTCAAGTCACCATATCATGAATGGTCAGCTGCTTCCCCAAAATACTATGGTTTCCTTTTCCTTAACCCTGATTTAAATGTATATCTATTGGTTGTTCAACCCCCACCCCCAAATCTCATCCTAGGATGTGGTACAAAATAGATGTTCAATGCACAATGGCTATTACTGTCACCTATAGTACTGCTTCTGTCTAGGTGGTTATCCACACCTCTTCATTGTGTATTCTTGTCCCTTATTTATCATAAGAACTTTACAGAGTGATTAAGAGCTTTGACTCCAAAACTGGAATCTCTGTATTTGAATTCTGGCTCAACCATCTGTGTGACCTTAGGCTAGTTATTTATTCTTTTCTGCCATTGTTTCCTTGCCTGGAGGATAAAGATAATAATGTGTATGTCACACAATTATAAGGATTAACTGAATTTATATATGCATTATATATAAATGCATCTGGCTTCTGTGCTCTTTTATGACAGAAATAGTGTCTAACAAGGAATAAATACTTGGTGAAATTAGTTTCTATTTTAAAATTTATTGGAGTCCACCTAGCTTGGTTCTTGGACTGTCCATACACAAGGAAGTTTGCTCTAAAGGTGTTCTCCTGGCACATAACCAGTGGCCTCTCTACAAGTCTTTGTGTATTGTCCCCCTGGACAATGACTTACTCCAACAACATGGTCTTTCCTTCTCCCCCTTTTTCCTACTGCTCCTAGCATACTGCCTTAACATCTTGCTTAGTGCTTTCTTGTTGACTTTGAAAAAGTTTGTGTTGTGGAATTGACACAAGATGGAATATTTTTAATTATGAAGTTTTAAATCTCATGGGACCTTAACTCTACTCTTCCTCATTTTACAGGTGATAAAAATGGCCCACAGGGGATGGAACTTTCCCACAGATACCTGGTTAGTTGGTAGTCGATTCTCGGAACCAGGTCTCTTGACTTCTAGTGCAATACATCTCCTTCACCTATTAAACAAACATTTAGAAAAAAAAAGATTTATAACATATGGATTCTAAAAACTGTCTTAAAACATAGAAAATGAGGATCTTAGCTAAAGATTTATCAGTGGTGGTTGTTGGAAGGCAAAAGCCAACTTCTTCTGAGCAATCACCCCATCAAATAAGAGATATGAATGGGTCTGATGAGCTGAGATCACCCCCTGATTTTTTTCTATGTCTGGCTCAGGTACAAAGAAAGGGAAGTTTGGCAATGAAAGGAGAATTTGCGATTGTGAAAAGAAGCAGGGTGGTATTATAGGATGCATGTTGGACTCTGGCCACATTTCACTTCTACTCACTTCCCTTTGACCCTTGCCTGGTCACTTCCCCTCTTAGAGTCTCAGTTTTTTTTTTTTTTTTCATTTTTTAAATGCAGGGTTTATTTTTAAATAAAAGGGTTGGAGCTAGCTGATTTCTGGTCCTCTTCCCATTCTACTTCTGTGAGGCCAGCTATGGATAAATGCTAAGTAGCTCGTCTGTGCACAAGTGTTTCATTTATTATTAGCTCCTGCTCCAGCTAGGAGGTTCTGTATTGCCAAAATTCTTTTCATACAATGCATCTTTTTGAATGACACATGGATAACTGTTAAACATGACTGTAATGTGAGAATATGCACTAAATTAGTGTAAAAACTGTACGCCTCACAATTTCCAGATGCCAGAGTCTCGTAATGTTGTCATTTTTCTTTTTTTCTGCTCAGATGTTCATACAAACGAAAGGCAAATGAGTGCGGGCACCATCCCCCCAACAGCACATGCCTTTCAACTTGCTTCTACCAGCTTGTTCCTGAGGGTTACATACTCTCTATGGGTTCACCAAAGGGAAGCCGACTTTCAGCCTCTTACAGCACTGCAGCAATGCCTCCCTTGTGCATTGCTTAAAATATTGGCTCCTCTGTAACTTTGAGCACTTGAAAACACAGACAGCTTGGTGGTAGGTACTATTTACCCAAATTAGAGAAATTAAACTCTGAACTGTTCAAGTTTCAAGCAATCAGTTCCAGTTGGTACACATGCAATTCCAACCTTAGACATCTGAAGAGAAAATGTGATTTTGGCAGCAAGAGTTGCTAGTAGGAACTTAAGTCCCAATCAACATAAAATGTACATAAGTGCCAAAGCTGAATATTGATCAGGAGGTTCTCTTTTGCCTATTTTAGACCAGCTGAGATACTTAAAGCCTGTCTTCTTTTATCAGAGAAGAAAAAAATATGCAAACAATTTAAAGAAAAGATTAAATCTCATTTTTATGGCACAAGGATGTTATAAAGCCATAATGGGAAAGCTATAAATTATCTTACCTATAAAGTCATTGTCACTTTAATCTTTTTATTAAAAATGAGACCAAATTCTTTTGTAATGGACACTTGGGAAGAAAATGTGTTTTTCCTTCTGAAACCTTATGTAGCTCACTGAGCTACACAACTTCAACAGACCTAGTTCATGCTGTACTCTACACATAGATCCATCAAAAAGAATATGTTAGTGCCCTCTGGGGATGTTCAGTGGGCCATTGCTGAACAAATTCAAGTGCAAAGATGGGAATAATAGAATGAGAATTAATACAGAATATATACATATGTACATATGTTAATATTTATTTTTTAAAGATTTAGTTTATTTATTTGAGAGAGAGAGCATGAGTGGAGGGAGGGGCAGAGAGAATCTCAAGCAGACTCCCCAATGAGCATGGAGTGGGACATGAAACTCAATCCCAGGACCTTGAGATCATGACCTGTGTTGAAATCCAGAGCCAGCTACTTAAAAGACTGAGCCACCCAGGCACCCTAATATATCATATATTTTGATTATTATGAGAACCCAATGGAATATTCAGATGAGGAAACTGAGACTCCAAGAAGTTAAGGAACTTGCTCTAGTAGGAAGGTGGGCTAACTTCAGTGACAAACAACCTCTGAAGCTCTGTATTTCTACACAATAAGGTATCTATTCCTCACATCATATTCTAATTGGATATTTACCAGGTGGCCTTCCAAGTAGAGATTCAGGGACCCAGGTTCCTTCTATCCAATGACTCCAGTATCTTATGAGTTCAGCATCCTGCAGAAGATCCTTTGCATTAAGTTGGTGGGGGAAAAGAGAGGAAGCCTTGAGAATTTCCTGGAAAATTCTGAGTGGGACCAGGCTGGTAGTGGGTGGCCTATATCACTTTTATCCACATTCCATTGGCAATAACTCACTCACATGGCCTCATCCCACTGCAGAGGAAACAGAAATGTAGTCTTTCTGTGTCCCCAAGGTATAAAGGAAATGGGTTTGATGACCACAGTGCTTTGTCTTTGCCACTTGCCAGCAGGATTTGTAAGAACAGAGATCTCTTCTCTATAGCTCCAAATTCTATGATCTTTCCACTATACTAAGATGTGGGACCATCTTCTGAATGACTTTTGCCCAAATTAGAAGAATAGGCAGAGGTACATACTAGTGCTTGAGGTCAAAAAGAGAGACTGAAAAGTCATCCACATGTTTCAAAAATTCTTTATTTTTGCTTATATGGCACAAATTTGAATATTTGACTGACTTTTCTAGATCTCATTCACATCTAGCTTAGATATTACCTAAGAGTTTCTTGAAGGTATTTGATCTAGCTGTATTTTTGATGCAAGATATAATCTTGGGAAGGCTCTTGTCCCTGCCAGTTTACCCTTTTTTCTTTAAGGCTTCATCTTTAAGACTGTAGCTACTTCCATTGTTTCAACTATACACACCACATGGTTGACCTCCCCCCACATACTCTCATTATCTTTTTCCCACTGTCTCCTACCTGAGGGGCTAACACCCAGCTGCCTACTGACCACCTCCTTGGAATCCTACATGCTCCTATGGCCAAGTTATATGACATTATATGACTTATATGACATTGAGTACTTTTTTTCCCTTCTCAAAACATAACTCTATCATCATCTTTCTAGTTACTTAGATCATTGAGTTGTGATTCATCTGCATCAGTAGATCCAAGTTTTATGGAACTGAAGCCTTAAACATCTTTTAATACAGCTTTATGAATATTAATACAAACCAGATTCCAATGTAATTATTTAGAATGAGGAAAGCAATTAAAACAAGTTACAAATTAAAAATCCTGATAAATGCTATAATCCCACAATTCATTAAAATACCACATAATTTTATTTGTTAGCTGCCTGTCACAACTCTGTAGTGTTTTTTTTTCTTACATTTTTGACCTTATAAAGGGAAAAATAAAGATAACTTCATCTTATTTCTATCACTATTGATAGCGATTGAGTTTTGTTATTGATATCTTATTGGACTCTTTTCAGCTTCTCAACTCATTGATCATATTATATAAGCTTGCAGAACGTTTTGTTGAATTTGAAAAATTTCTACCATAGTTGTTTGTTTGTTTGGCTGTTTTTTTACAGAATTTATGTTTTCTTTTAAAGTAATTTATCATAAATGTCCTTGGAATTGGCAATACTTATTAATTTTGGTAGAGACCCTGCCAGGTCCTTGGAAGGGTTCTATACAAGCCAGAGGCCCTGAGTTTGCATTTTATTAACTTCATAGTAAATCTACACTTATTTACCTGTGTTCACCTTCACTGTCTTTTCCCACAAATAATCAATTTCCAAATTACTTTCAACAGTTTCCTCATAGTGAATTTTTGTATCCATTCCATCAGCCTTCTAAAGACCATGTTACTTTAGACAAGAACTACTGTAAAATTTCACCTGAGGACATTGCCTCCTCCTTGTCATTATGAAAAATAGTTCCAAATTTATCATTTCCAATTTTTAAAAGCTTCTTGTGTGCCAAGTTAAGTTCAAAACCTTTTACCTGATTTTGTATTCCATGTATAATCTGGTCCCAACTTGTCTTTCCAGTCTGATCTCCTGCGATTTGACTCTGCTCTAGAGGTTTGGACTTTACCCAGAAAAGGTTAACTAACATGCCATCCACTCCATCTTTAACAGGACTCCCCCTTATATTGGAGAAATAAAATGGTCAGCATCTTATAAATGCTTTGACCTTCCAGAAAGAAGAAGGTAGCACGCAAAATAGAGAGTTCAGATGTAGCTCAGTGACACATGATTCCTTGTTCCTCCTTTGTTTTTTTCTCCATGATCCTTAAGACCACAACAACACTCTAAGTATTTATACTTCTTTTTTTTAAGATTTTATTTATTTATTTGACAGACAGAGATCACAAGTAGGCGGAGAGGCAGGCGGAGGTGAGGGGAGCAGGCTCTCCAATGAGCAGAAAGCCCGATGCAGGGCTTGATCCCAGGACCCTGAGATTGTGACCTGAGCTGAAGACAGAGGCTTAATCCACTGAGCCACCCAGGCGCCCCAGTATTTATACTTCTTTTCCATTCAGTATATCACAAGTTCCATGAAGGCAAAAATTGTTTGGTTTGGTTTGTTCATTGCTATATCCCATGGCCTGTAGGAATGCCTGGAATACAAAAGTTCTAGAAAATGCTGAAATAGATGGCAGAGAAGTAGCAGGCTGAGATGACATCAGACAGCGGGAGATCAGCTAGATAGCCTATCAAACCATTCCGAACACCTACGAATCCAACAGGAGATCGAAGAGAAGAAAAACAATTCTAGAAAGAGAAAATCGACCACTTTCTAAAAGGTAGGACCAGAGGAGAAGTGAATCCAACCCGACGGGAAGATAGACCCCGGGGTGAGGGGCCAGCTCCCAGCAAGTGGCAGAACAACAGAGCACAAAATCAGGACTTTTAAAAGTCTGCTCCACAGAGGGACATCGCGCCAGAGGCTAAACTGGGGTAAAGACTTCACGGGGACAGCGTGGACTCGGGGACAGCGTGGACTCAGGTCCCTCGGGGTCACAGAAGGATCGGGGGTATCTGAGTGTCGCAGAGCTCACAGGTATTAGAGCGGGAAGCTGGCTGCGGAGACAGAGCCAAGGAGTGAGCTCTCAACTCGGGGTTTCCTAGAGCCGTGGTCTGGGACACAGGCCGGTGCTCTGTGCGAGGGGTCCCCACAAGATCCGGGGAGACTCTGACCTGGGAGAGCTCAGGATCTACGGGGTTCAGAGACTCCAGGTGGGACTCTGCCAGAGACAGAGATGCTTGGTCACAGGCTGGGTGAGCTCGGAGCACAGCCAGAAGCCAGTGAGACGGGACCGATTACGCACGATTTTCTCCAAGCACGGCTGGAGGCTGGGGGGACGGGAGTGATTAAACGCTTTTCTCTGAAGGCACACGGAAGACTGGGGACCCTAGCTCTTGGCTCCTCCAAGCCAGAGATTGGGAGGCCGCCATTTTCATTCCCGTCCTCCGGAACTCTACGGAAAGCATTCAGGGAACAAAAGCTCCCGAAAGCGAATCTGAGAGGATTACTTAGCCTGGCCCCTGGTAAGGGCGGTGCAATTCTGCCTGGGGCAGAGACACTTGAAAATCACTACAACAGGCCCCTCCCCCTGAAGATCAACAAGAAATCCAGCCAAGACCAAGTTCACTTAACAAGGAGAACAGCAGATTCTTATCTGGACAAAATGATAAGGCGGAAAAACTCACCACAAAAAAAGAACAGGAGGCAGTACCGAAGGCTAGGGACCTAATCAATACAGACATTGGTAATATGTCAGATCTGGAATTCAGGACAATGATTCTCAAGGTTCTAGCCGGTCTCAAAAAAGGCATGGAAGATATTAGAGAAATGCTGTCAGGAGAAATAAAAGCCCTTTCTGGAGAAATAAAAGAACTAAAATCTAATCAAGTTGAAATAATAAAAGCTATTAATGAGGTGCAATAAAAAATGGAGGCTCTTACTGCTAGGATAAATGAGGCAGAAGAAAGAATTAGTGATATAGAAGACCAAGTGACAGAGAATAAAGAAGCTGAGCAAAAGAGAGACAAACAACTACTGGATCACGAGGGGAGAATTCGAGAGATAAGTGATACCATAAGACGAAACAACATTAGAATAATTGGGATTCCAGAAGAAGAAGAAAGAGAAATAGGAGCAGAAGGTGTACTGGAGAGGATTATTGTAGAGAATTTCCCTAATATAGCAAGGGGAACAAGCATCAAAATCCAGGAGGTGCAGAGAACACCCCTCAAAATCAATAGGAATTAGTCCACACCCCACCATCTAATAGTAAAATTTACAAGTCTTAGCAACAAAGAAAAAATCCTGAAAGCAGCACGGGACAAGAAGTCTGTAACATACAATGGTGAAAATATTAGATTGGCAGCAGACTTATCCACAGAGACCTGGCAGGCCAGAAAGAACTGGCATGATATATTCAGAGCACTAACCGAGAAAAACATGCAGCCAAGAGTACTTTATCCAGCTAGGTTATAATTGAAAATAGAAGGAGAGATAAAAAGCTTCCAGGACAAACAAAAACTGAAAGAATTTGTAAACACCAAACCAGCTCTACAGGAAATATTGAAAGGGGTCCTCTAAGCAAAGAGAGA
>ML101871.1:0-13437 GCA_003697995.1 Taxidea taxus jeffersonii
CTTCAGTCCAAGAAAATAATATGCCAAAGGGACACATTTTGGGTGGCAAATTCTGCTTCCTTTGAGTTGCTTTGAGACATCAGGCAGGTCTAGTGCATAAGTGGGTTATTGCTTTAGGTACCAAAGATAGGTACATTCAGCACCATATTTGCACATAGAACATGATTAATAAATGTTCATTGCCTTCACCCACCCATTCTTCTTACTGGACAAAGGTCTTTGCCTGATGTCCTGCATGCCAAATATGGATACCACTTTTGTGGCAGAGAGAAAGGGTTTTATTACAGGATGCCAAATAAGGAGGTGAAACTTTCTCAAATCTGCCTCCCTGAAGGGTTGTCATGGGGTGTATTTAAGGATAAGGGGTTAAGATATCTCAGGGTACATAAGTTGGATGGAATAAGCTGATTGGATCTAGGGAAAAGGAGAAGTGTCCTCCTTTCCAAGCATGTGCATTCAGGAATCCTGCCTTCTCATGGGACACATATTCATTAAATGTCAGCCTAAGCATGACGGGAGTGGTGGTGGGGAGACCACAGGGTGCATTATCAAAGAGGTTCCTTTTTTCACTCTTGACCTCTTTTGCACCTCCTGTAAGAATTCTTCCTGAGTTGTTCTCATCTCAGCTTCTTACCGTGGTCTGTCAACTTCTGCATAACAGGCTCCTAAGGCAATCACATTAACCAGTTTCCTCACAGTAGTCACACATTTGTTAACTCAACATCATGAGTTTCGTTCTTAAATCCGTCACAGCTCCTTTTATGTTAACACATAGCAAAAGAAGAAGTGTTGTTAAAATCGAAACAACTTTGTGCTTTTTATAATACTCCTTGTATAAATGAGTCTGCAAATACCTCTAAATTACCTATTGAAAGAGTGTAATACTGTTTAATTACAACTTTATTACTAATTGCTTGCACGTAACCCTTCAGTGTCTGATGACATAGGCATTCCAGGGACAAATAGTAACAGAGTCCTTTGCCTGTGCTAGTTGATCCCATTTCCACAACAGGGCCCTCCAGGAGCACATTCATATGTCAGTGCCTGGTTGCAGATCGAGAGAGGTTCACGCTCCTTCCTGTCTGTTAATTGAGGCTTTGCAGCCATATGGACTCAGCTTTGAATCTTAGCTATTTCATTCATTAGCAAATTACTTTAACTTTTCACCTCTTCATTTCCTCATATACAGAGTAGGAAAAATAATACCTACTTCACTGTGCAGCTGAGAAGAGTAAATGAGATCCCGTGTATAGAATCCACCCAGGACCGTTCCACAGAATAAATGCTCAGGAGCCAAACAGAAGGATCATAGAGCGAGCATAAAATAAAGATCTCCCTGGTGGCTGAGGACATTGTTTTGCTCAAGAGCACCAGCAAAGGAGAACTCTCTCCTTCCTCTGGCCGCTTTCTTGAAATCCAAGTACCACTCCGTGCTTGATCCTTTGCATTTTTCTGGTCTCCCACCTTGACACTTCTGATCCAGAGAGCAATTAGCAATTGCTGTGTTCAGCTCATACTGTATTTCCTTTATGTAATTAATGCCTTTTCTCTTATTTAGTTTATGATTATCATATAAACCTCCTTTTCTGAACTTGAAGATCTCCCCAAAGTCCCAGTTTTGCTTCTTTAGATGAAGATCCATGAGGTAGTTGGTGAGAAAATAAAAGTGTTTAAATATTGTTTACCATCTCAGTCCAGAAAGAATTTGAAGTGGCTAACAGTGTGAATATGTGTACTTAGAACATCATGACAAAGACGAATGAAAGTCAGACTTTATTCTATACACACATTAACAGACACAGATCATTGGTGTATATACTTTTTATTTTACAAAAGATGAAGATTTTTAAAAATTTTAAGTGATCTGAAATTGCATTTTTCAACAGATACTGTCTTCATTTACTGATAAAGAACTCTTGGCATATGCAAAAGCTGGAGCAGTAGCTGAAGAGGTCTTAGCAGCCATCAGAACCGTGATTGCCTTTGGAGGACAAAAGAAAGAACTTGAAAGGTTTGAGTTTTATTTTAAGTTGCTAGTAATTTTAAATTGTTTCATCATATATGGCCTTCAAATTGACAGTATTGAGTATAAGGGTGTGTGTGTGTGTGTGTGTGTGTGTGTGTGTGTGTATTTTTAAATAGCTTCCAGGATATTCTACAGCATAGCTAATATTCTGGAAAAGTAATAATTTTAGTTGTACTCTTCTTACATCTGCTAATTCAAAACATTTTCTAGATGGGTAGTGAAAATAAAATAGTTTCTTTTTTAAAATTATTTTTATTAACATGTAATGTATTATTTGCCCCAGGGTACAGGTCTGTGAATCATCAGGATTACACATTTCATAGCATTCATCATAGCACATACCCTCCCCAGTGTCCATAACCCAACCACCCTCTCCATACCCCCCCAACCCCCAGCAACCCTCAGCTTGTTTTTGAGATTGAGTCTCTTATGGTTTGTCTCCCTCCTGATCCCATCCTGTTTCATTTTTTCCTTCCCTGCCCTCTGCAACCCCCCGCCCTGCCTCTCAAATTCCTCATATCAGAGAGATCATATGATAATTGTCTTTCTCTGATTGACTTGTTTTGCTCAGCATAATACCCTCTAGTTCCATCCATGTCATTGCAAAGGGCAAGATTACATTTCTTTTGATGGCTGCATAGTATTCCGTTGCATAATTGTGTGTGTATATATATACCACTTTATCCATTCATCTGTTGATGGACATCTAGGTTCTTTCCATAGTTTGGCTATTGTGGACATTGCTGCTATAAACATTTGGGTGCATGTGCCCCTTCAAATCACTACATTTGTATCTTTAGGGCAAATACCCCATAGTGCAATTGCTGGGTCATGAGGTAGCTCTATTTTCAACTTTTTGAGGAACCTCCATGTTGTTTTCCAGAGTGGCTGTACCAACTTGCATTCCCACCAACAGTGTAGGAGGGTTCCCCTTTCTCCTCATCCTCGCCAGCATCTGTCATTTCCTAACTTGTTAATTAAAAAAATAGTTTCTTAAGGCTGAAACATATTATATATCTGATGATAATTTTTCCCCATTAAGTCAATTCTTGGTTCTCTAATACTAAATGAGTATTTTGTATAAGATCAAGGAATACTTTTTTAAAATTATTTTTTGTTACTTTTTAAAAAAATTAACATAAAATGTATTACTTGTTTCAGGGGTACAGTCTGTGAATAATTAGTACTATACAATTCACAGCATTCACCATAGCACATACCCTCCCCAGTGTCCATCACCCAGCCACTGCATCCCTTCCATCCCCCTCTCCTCCACCAACCCACAGTTTGTTTCCTGAGATTAAGAGTCTCTTATGGCTTGTCTCCCTCTCTGGTTTCATCTTGTTTCATTCCCCCCAACCCCATGATCCTCTGTCTTATTTCTCAAATTCCTCATATCAGTGAGATCATATGATAATTGTCTTTCTCTGATTGACTTCTTTCACTTAGCGTAATAGCCTCTAGTTCCATCTACCTCATTGAAAATGGCATGATTTCATTTCTTTTGATGGCTGCATAGTATTCCATTATATATACATACCACTTCTTCTTTATCCATTCATCTGTTGATGGACATCTAGGCTTTTTCCATAGTTTAGCTATGGTGGACATTGCTGCTATAAACATTAGGGTGTACATGCCCCTTCAGATTACTACATTTGGGGATCCAATTTTTTAAAAGATTTTATTTATTTATTTATTTATTTATTTGAGAGGGAAAGAGAGAGCACACAGAAGTAGAGTGGAAGAGAGAAGCAGACTCCCTGCTGAGTGGAGATTCTGATGTGGGGTTCGATTCCAGAACCCCAAGATCATGACCTGAGCTGAAGGCAGATGGTTAACGGACTGAGCCACCCAGGCGCCCTTCTAAGGATACATTTTTTTTTTTTTTAAAGATTTTTATTTATTTATTTGTGAGATAGAGAGAGTGCGCAGGAGCAAGCACAGGCAGACAGAGAGGCAGGCAGAGGCGGAGGGAGAAGCAGGCTCCCTGCTGAGCAAGGAGCCCGATGTGGGACTCGATCCCAGAACGCTGGGATCATGACTTGAGCTGAAGGCAGCCGCTTAACCAGCTGAGCCACCCAGGCGTCCCTAAGGATACATTTTATTCTGTGGTTTTTTTCTTCTCTGGCTGGGTCTCCTCATCAGTAGGGTTGTGCTCCCTACTGATTTGGAAGATTAAAAATATAACTAAAAAGCACATCTGTACAAAATTTCAAAGTCTTTGTGTTGCTTAGTATTTTTTTTTATTTAAGCTTTATTTAAACATATAATGTAACCCCACCACCCGCTTAGTATTTTTTTACAACTGTCCCCTTTTATTAAATTTCTGAGAGTGTCAGTGGTTAATTTATTGCAATATATAATATTCATCAGATCCATTGATTTCTTTTTTTTAAAGATTTTATTCATTTATTTGACAGATAGAGGTCACAAGTAGACAGAGAGGCAGGCAGAGAGAGAGGGGGAAGCAGGCTTCCCGCTGAGCAGAGAGCCCCATGTGAGGCTTGATCCCAGGACCCTGAGATCATGACTTGAGCCAAAGGCAGAGGCTTTAACCCACTGAGTCAACCAGGTGCCCCAGATCCATTGATTTCTAAACAATGACAGACTTTGCTGAATATATGTGATAATTGAATATATGTTATAATCTGATATGGTATTTTAATGTTATGAATATACAAGTATTTGGATATTAGGAAACACTAAACTATATTGTTTGGAACATTATATATTGTTGGTAGAGCCATAAGGAAAACAAGGGCATTTTGATAAGTCAGAATGATAGTTACCCTTGGGGAGAGGAGGTGTGGGTAATAAGAGTGAGACACAGTGGGGGTTTCTGCAGTTGTGGTAGTATTCTATTTCTTGACCTCAGTTATGTTGACATGGTGTTCAGTGCATAATTATTTTTTATACTGTACCTGTGTGTTTTTAGTATACTTTTGTTCATATGATATATTTCATACCCACAAAGGTGTCCTCTGAGAATAATTTGTGATGGCTAAGCTCCATAGTTAAAAGGAGAGTATTAACTATGTTCTCTGTCAGTTCTTCACTTTTGCCTTAAAATATTTCTGACAAATAAAATGAGATATCTTGCTTAAGGATCAGGCAAGCATCCAATTAAATATAGTCCTTCCTCTTTGGAAATTAAATTCTTTCAAGGGAAGGGGAAGGGTAAAGACAACCACAAATAACAAACTATCTAATATACCAGTTGAGCAGATGTTATCCAGGGATATAAAACATTCTTTTAGAGTCATAGAGGGTACTGTTTAGAGAAGTGATTCAGAGAAGTCTCCTCTGAATAGTTAATATTTGAGCAAACAGAGAATGAAGTTTTGAACTCAGATTATTTTCCAATTTTTCTCAGTGGAAAGGTAGACCAGAGAAAAAATATGTTCACCAACATAGGGTGACAAATTAAACTTTTCTGCTTCTGCCTAGTTTCTGATTTCCTTATAGAAATGAAAATCTCTGGCCTCACTCTCAGGTGCACTTAGGGCCTGAATTTTTAAACTGTGAATGACAAAGTGCTCTCTCTCCAAAACTGAGGATTTCACATTAAAAATGAATCTTAGTCCAATGAAACCATTAGGGTGTCCAGTAGAAGAAATGAAAAATTGCTGAAAATTAATTAAGCATCCAGAATAAGAACTTAGAAAAAGAACAGCAGAATAAAAGAAGTATAAGGAGGGAATAATAAATAACTGAATAGAAAATAAATGTAAGAAAGCAGAAGACGTGACAAATCCATAAACCAATTCTTCAGAAAGACAACCAAGTATTTTGCAAATTTAATCAAGAATTTTTAAATGAATAAATAAGGACAAATTGCTACAGATTTAAAAAACTATTTTTAAAAAGTATGGGTTTATACCAATAAATTTTAAAAACCTAATGAAATAGATAATATCCTAGAAAAATATAGGCTTAAACTCTCACTTTGGAGGAAGAAAACTTGAGTAGACCTACAGTCACTAAAAGAATTGAATCCAAAGTTAAAACTTCTCCACGGTCTGCCCTTACATACAGAGCAAAACCCACAGAGTCCACATAATTTTACAGACAAGTTCTCCCAAAACTTCAAGAAAGAGATAAAGCTATGTTATAGAAATTGTTTCAGAGAATGGGAAAAAAATATATAGAAAGTTGTGAATTCATCTTATGAGGCCAGTATAACTTTGAAGCCACAATCAGGCAGATAATGAGAAAGGTAATTATAAAGCAGTTTCACCTAAAACATGGATGCAGAGGGTATACATAAATTATTAGCTAAAAAAATCCATGGGAAAATATCATAAGATTAAAAAAAATCTTGAACTTATTAGCTTTCTCCCATGAGTGCAAAGATGGTTTAACATCAGGATATCTATTAATATAATTAAGCACATTAAGAGATTGAAAGGAAGAAATGTTTTGTATTGATGGGTAGGGGAAGCATTAATTACGTATGATTTATGACAAAAACTCAAAGCTAGGAGTAAGAATTTTCTTAATATAGAGTATAAATCAGAGATACATAAGGAACATCATACTTAATGGTGCAATGTGCAAAGCATTCCTTAAAATAATGAATGAAATAGGTATATCTGCTAGTATTTTTTTCTATTTAGTATTGAACTGGTACTAGATAACACCCACTGGAACAAATAAGAATAAGAGGAATAAAAATAAAAAAAAAAAAAGGCGGAAGACTTATGCAGTCTGAAGAGAGGGTGGCTCAGTTGGTTGAGCGTCTGCCTTTGGCTCAGGTCCTGATCCCAGGGTCCTGGGATCGAGCCCCACATGGGGATCCCTCCTCAGCGGGAAGCCTGCTTCTCCCCCTGCTTGTGTTCCCTCTTTCTTTCTGTCTCTCTCTGTCAAATAAAAATAAAAATCTTTCTTTTAAAAAAAAAAGCTGTAGAAGGGTTGGAAAACAAGAAGGAAAATTGTCATTATTCACAGGTGGTATGATTGTATGCTCAGAAATTCCAGTAGATTCTGCAGCCTAACAATGTTCAGTGAGATCTCTGGGCATCTAATCACAATTCAGAGAAAAATCCTGTGAAACCAGCAATGAACGATAAGATAATAAACAGAATGCCATTGATTCTAAGATGCACATTTTTCTCTCATGCTGAAATTAAGATAAATCCTACAATCAATGCCATCTTAGAATTGCCGTGGATCTGGATTGAAATTGATTCTTATAGGCAGGATTTGCATTTGCTTCTGCCATTCCCCGGGGATGGTATTGACCTGAGACCACCTGACATGAGATTCTTTGTCTAGGAGTTTTTGAACCACAGCAGGAGTGTGAATTTATAGTTCAGACCTGTGTGAGTATCATCCGTGGTTCAAATTCTCAGGGAGTTGATTTTTCCTCCCTTTACTTGAAGCCAGGGTTGAGATGTACGAGTTCCCCTGCTGTCACTCTCCCTGGGGTATGTGCTTATTATACTGAGGCTCTAGCCCTTTGGGTCCCAGCTAGAGATGGAGTGTCCTACTAAATTCCTTAATGCTACATAAAATAACAGAATAACACTAACTCCTCCCAATTAATGATGTCCTAAATTTGATGACTATGATAATTTAAGAAGATTATTATTAGCAATAAAACTATTATTATGTATGGGATATAACATTAGTAAGGAGGGAAAAGACATCGTGGAAGTTAAGTCCAGGCTTCAGAAATTACATAAATCTGATCATTTTAGTTCAGTAAAAGTTTAAATGAGTGAAGGTTGTTTTTTTTCTAAAGAAGATGGGGATTAAATTTTTATTCTAAGAATAAGCAAATGGGCACATCTAACTGTATTCAGAGATTGATTTTATGTGTGGCATCATTTCTTCAAAAGATATTTGTTATTGGGATGTGTCTTTGAATGGATATTCTACCCTGGCAAATTGGAAATCGGTTTTGTCCTTAAATTAAGAGTAGATTTAGGACAACGACATGCTGGCCTCATTTTCTTTCCAGTTGGTCATGTCTTGGAAGTTCATTCATTCAACAGATGGGGCCAGTGTCTACTACATGTGCCATACTACACTCTGGGTGTTCAATAGTTAATTGAAAATAGAAGAACTTTTCCCTCTAAGGATCCTTAGTCCAAAGAATAAAGTGGAGACAAAGGGAAGAAAAGAAAGTAGAAAGGAAGATAAGAAAGAAATCACTCAAGAAATTAATGAAATTATCAGCTTTTTAAAATGTGGAATGAAAAAAAAATAAAATAAAATGTGGAATGAAAGAATCAAGGAGTATGCTGATAAGGGTGAGGAGGGAAATTTTACTTTAAATATGGCAGATGGGGAGGCCTCTCTGACAAGGTTTCATCTAGGCTGAGAAGAAGGAAGGAAGAAGGAAGATCCTTCCTGGTAGGATTAGGGATAAAAGAGTCCTCCAGATTTCCAGAGATGGGAAACTTTGATATGTTCTAGAAAATACCATAAGGCTTGTATACCTGGAGCTAAGTTGAGTGAGGGGAGCTGGAGAAGAGAAGCTATTGAAAGTAGTGGGGGCCATGGAAGAGTTAGGATTTGACTCCAAGGGCACAGGGAAGTGGTTGAGGGTCTTAAACAAAGGAATGAGTGTCCACATTATGTTTTAAGATCATTTTTGTCTGTGATTGGTTTGGTGAACGAAGGAGAGCAGTTAAAGATTGGAGGCAGGGAGACCGGTGGAAAGGCTGTTATTGTAGCCTGGCTAAAAAGGCTTTTACGGCGACCTGATATGGACTGCAGGCAGGAGAGGGGAGACAGGTACCTAGATTTCAGATGTAATTTGGAAGCAGGATTGCTAAAATTATTCTTAGGCCAAATGCAAGCCTTCAGTTTTCTTTTTAGTTCTTTCCCTCTCTCTCTCTGCTTTTGCATGGACAAATAAGTAAGATCTTAGTCTGACTTCCTCTTCCAATTAACAGGTGTAGGAGGAAGCTGGCTCTCTTGGAATGGAAATCTAACCAGAATTTAAAATGAGTTCAATTCCACAGTATAAGAATAGCTTTATTCTCCTTAATTTTAAAATGATATTTTTCTCCCTTGTTTTTATATCTTACCTCTTTGTATTGATTTCTCTGCTTAACTAAAATTGTTTTTTGCTCTTACGAGTGGTTGTTTGTGTCACTGATAAATATTTTCAAAATATATAAGAAGAATCTTTTTCCTAAATATCAGTGTTTTTGTTATGTATCTTTAATTACCATTCTCATACTAACACTTTTAATGAATAGGTGATTTTAATACCTGGTTTTGTAGTATGGTATTTTTATCAAAATACAAATCAAAAAGTCTGTATAAAAGTAGTATTGTTGATGTCTCCTTCCTCCTTACCTTCTTCTTTTTCTCATTTGTCTTCCCTTGTACCTAAATGATTTTCTTCCTTGTTGCTTCTTCCTCTGAAAATGTTTCCTCTGGCTGCACGGTACAACAACATATCAGTGAAATGAGTTCTGCATTAGTTTCGGTAAGCAAGAACTGATAGAAAGTAACAGTAAAGGTGTGAGTCATATGCATTAAAGTTCCTTATTTGTAATTATGTATTCTTGATGCCTCCTTATACCTTTTGCCTCAGGTCAACTCAAAAAGTGGGAGATAGATCAACCATTGAAACACCTTACTCAAAAATAATTTTTTTATGCAAGATTATAACTGGCAAGTTAGGAATACACATTTTTACAGAGAGAAATTCTAATAGTGTGTTACTATTTTATCTCTTTAAAGTTCTGTTTAAATTTGGTCTGTTAGTGAATATAGTAGTCATGTAAGTTTCATTTGGCAGCTTTGAACTGGTAAAGTAACAAGTTAAAAAAAAGTCACCAAGGCAAGAAAGAGTGCATGCCTTTACCTGAACAGAACTTGATCTCTGTTGTACATTCCAACTCAGGGAGTGAATCCTCCAAAAAAAAATAATATAATACTACACATTTGTATAGACATGCTTTTATAGATCAAAGACCTCAAAATACTAATTCAATATGGAAGTAAGTTCTTTCTACAGTTATGAACTTCCGCTTTCTGCAAGGCAATGGTCTAAGTTCCCAGGGAGATGTGATTAAGAGGATAAAGACAGGTTTAAGACTCAGTTATAATCTGTCCTATTTCTCTAATAATTTTACCTTGATTCTATATTTACAAAGATTCTTCTTAAGAGAATAGACATGGAGATAAACTAATGGGGCCCACATTAAAAAACAAAAGAAAAAGAATCTTCCTTATGTTTCTTTAAACATTCAGCGATTTATAAGCTTTGTGTTGAGCACTTTCTAGCCTTACATCTGCTTTTTATTATTAAACTTAAAAGGCATGCAGATTTTAAAGGGAAAACACAAATGTTTTCGTAGCTTCTCTTTTGTCTTGCCCATGAAACAGTGGAGGTTCTGGAACTTTACTAAACATTATTTCACATATTTCACTATTGCTGAGGCCAGGGAAGAAACTTTAGAATACTTTCCCCAGATTATTTAATCTCTGTAGATAAGTAAGCCTAAATTTACTCCTCTATAAGAAGGGATTACAATAGTGCTAACACCATAGGGTCAGTGCATGAACAAAAGGAGAAAATACATGTTAAGCACCCCCCACAGGGCCGGGCACATTCTAAGTACTTAATAACCATCATGTTGTCTTGACTCATTTCATATGATTTATGAGTAGGTGTGATAGTTTTTGTTACTTCTCCCAGGTACAACAAAAACTTAGAAGAAGCTAAAAGAATTGGGATCAAGAAAGCTATCACGGCCAACATTTCTATTGGTGCTGCTTTCCTGTTGATCTATGCGTCATATGCTCTGGCATTCTGGTATGGGACCTCCTTGGTCCTCTCCCATGAATATTCTATTGGACAAGTACTCACTGTAAGTGATGTTATTTTAATAAATGAGTCTCTTGTAAAAATTCCAATGAAGTTGAGTGGTGTTGGCTGAGTGATGTTAGAGAATAGGTATTGAAGAACTATTGCATAATACAAAGAGCTGTGTACTACTGGATTAAAAAGTGGAAAGGAAATTAGATGTATTGAATGTCTTTTTTGCAGATCCCTTGCACAGCTTGTCTTGCAGCCTAAATAATGTTAACGTCACTAATCTCTAGAGCATGAAATCTCATTTGTTGAGATGATTTCTTTGTGGCAGGCTCAATGGCAAGCATTTCAATTTTTATTTTCTGATTGACTATTTACAACGACAAATAGCAAAATACACCATTTGTCTATTTTTCAAATTCTTTTGAATGACAGCTAGTCCATCCTTGGAAATTTATGGAAATATTATCACTCTTCCTTAAAGAATATTCTATTTGGAGGTTCTCTGCCTTATAAAACTTTATAGAAGTACAGAAAGCTTGTCATTTGAGCTATCCTCTTTTATTTAAATATGGTGAAAGAGTTAATAAACCAAGCTCAATCTGTATCATGATCTAAGAAAGTACATACTGTTAGAAGAGTCACTCAATTCCTTTGTCATAGGCTGAGCATAAGTATGTTGTTGGTGACCGTATTTTGCTGAGTCCCTTAAAACAGTTCCCTTTTTTAGGGACCAGGTTTGTAATGTGGCTATAATAATTGTGTCATCCAAAATATGCAAGGCTATTTACTTAAGAATGGCTTTTACCAAAAGCTTTCATTAGGATAGTAATGCTACTGGTGAGCCTAGATTGTAATAAGAAATGTGTTTTACTTCTTTCTGACACAGATACGCAGTTTTAGTTTTTGTTTTCACTGATCCCAGAACTGCTTCACAAACTGGAAGCATGCAGAATATGAGTAAGAGCTTGGGGTTTGAAATCAGGCTGACCTGGCTCAAATTCTAGCCGCTTATTAACTGTATGATTTGGGGGTAGCCACGTAGACTTTTCAAGTTTCTCTTTTTTTTTTTTTTAAGATTTATTTATTTATTTATTTATTTGACAGACAGAGATCACAAGTAGGCAGAGAGGCAGGCAGAGAGAGAGGAGGAAGCAGGCTTCCCACCGAGCAGAGAGCCTGATGCGGGGCTTGATCCCAGCACCCCGGGATTATGACCTGAGCCGAAGGCAGAGGCTTTAACCCACTGAGCCACCCAGGTGCCCCACTTTTCAAGTTTCTGCTACCTCTTTTGCCAAAAGGAAACAACAGGATTACTTTGCCATAACTTTGAGTGTAGTTGTAAGTTCTAACTGAGAAAATGAATGAAGAATCACTTAGCAAAATTTCTTCTGTATAAATTATTGGGTAATTCCTGTGTGATTTAGAAAGAAATGAATAGTGATATTAGTTCTCTGTAACCCTGAAGAAAAACAACTTCATTTGGGCAAAATGAAAAAAAAAAAAACCTATTTATCAGACCTCAGAGAGTACACAGTCTGGTAGAAGGAAAGAAGACAACCTGATCAAGATATAATGCCCTAGATGTGTGCTTTCTCATTTACAAAATGTTTTCATAGGTACCGTTTCACTTTAAGGTTTCCAGGTCAGGAAAACAGATGGAGTCCTGCCTAGTTTGGCAAATGAAGAAATCGAAGCCTGGAGACACTAGGAGAATTCCCTGAAGACATATATGTAGTTAGGGCTTATCCAGAATTTGGACCTTGGTCTCCTGACACTCATTTTGATATTTGTTTCTTCTATGCCCTGCTGATGATCTAAACCCAAATAACTAGCCATTAAATAAATATATATTCTATTATATTCTGGTTCCATGGAACTTGTTCTATTGCTTCACTGAGCAAGTAAGACTAATCCTGTATTGTAAATCAAAAAGATTTAAACTTTTAAAATGTTTTTAACATCCAGGATTCTATAAGTCAGCTTGCCGCTTTAAAAGTGAATTAGCAAATAATAATAATGATAATATAACTTAATTAACTATATTAGAAGAAAGATGTATGCACAAATTGTAATAAATGCTAAGTAACTTGATGATTTTCCTTCACATCCTTCAGGTCTTCTTTTCCGTACTAATCGGGGCTTTTAGTATCGGACAGGCATCTCCAAGCATTGAAGCATTTGCAAACGCAAGAGGAGCCGCTTATGAAATCTTCAGGATAATTGACAGTGTAAGTCTGGGCTAGCTGTTTATCCATGCCAAAGTTTCTCTAATTAAAAGTCAGTTTCTTTATTGCTTTCTCCCACTCTCCACAAATGTCACTAAAGATAGCCAGTGTAACCTAGTCATCTTCTGAAATTGTGCTCTGTTTAGAAGCCAAGCATTGACAGCTATTCGAAGAATGGACATAAACCAGATAATATTAAGGGAAATTTGGAATTCAAAAATGTTCACTTCAGTTACCCATCTCGAAAAGAAGTTAAGGTACGGTGATACCTGATTCATCAGTGATTCAACCATGGATTGGAGGAAGGGTTTCTAATACTTTATTTTAGTGATTGTTTTTTAAATGTATACGTACCCCTAGCTTTGACTTGAACTATCAGTTCATAGTCCCGGGATCTGTGC
>ML101871.1:18437-43856 GCA_003697995.1 Taxidea taxus jeffersonii
GATTTTAGGACCCTGAGATCATGACCTGAGCAGAAGGCAGAGGCTTCTCTGAGCCACCCAGGCGCCCCTTGAAAATTATTTTTAAAAAAGGACATTTCTGATGGTTCCTAAAGTGATCCTGTCAAGTTTCAAAATCACATCTCCAGTCCTCTTTGGATCTGTTCATTTCATTTCTATTTATTTCTCTTTTTTTTTAAAGTAGAAATGAATAAACTTTCACTGAGAGAAACTTGCAAAATTTTAAAATTAACGAGATAGAGAGATTCAAATGAAAATTGGTCTTCGTTGTGATCTTGAAAACTTGGCTGTAGAGATAATCTCGTTATTTAGGTTTTCTGTTTTTGCTGTTGTCAATAAGAGGAAAATATAATGAAGGTTCACATTCAATTTTCAAGATGTTAAATACCCATTGAACATCCTATGGGAAATGACCAAAACCTCTTGTCCTCTGGAAAGGGGAAGAGAATTGATGGTGTTGGAAACTTACGTGGGCCATGAAATGTCCTTTTCTGTCAACAGAGTCTGACCTTCCTGCAGTCCTTGAGTTCACATGTCTCATTCCCCACATAAGATTTGAGAGCTTACACTGTGCTGGGCACTGTTTGCTTGGTCTCTGGCATGTATTGGTAATAATCAGCCTAGCTCTGTGAGGACAAGGAATATGAAAATCTCTAAAGTTTTTATTTAAATTCCAGTTTGTTAACACACAGTATAATATTAGTGTCAGGTGTACAATATAGTGAGTATTGAGTTTTGTTAGTTCTTAATATATTTTGGACACTAACTCTTTAACAGATACATCATTTGCAAATATCTTCTCCCATTCAGTAGGTTGCCTTTTAGTTTTGTTGATTATTTCCTTCACTGTACAAAAGTTTTTATTTTGATGAAGTTCCAATAGTTTATTTTTGCTTTTTTCCCCTTGCCTGAGGAGAAATACCTAGAAAGAAATTGCTACAGCTAATGTTAAAGAGGTTTACTACCTGTGTTTTCCTCTAGGATTTTTATGGTTTCAGGTCTCACATTTAGGTCTTTAATCCATTTTGAATTTATTTTTGTGTATGCTGCAAGAAAGTGGTCAAGTTTGATTCTTTTGTATGTTGCTATCCAGTTTTCCCAACACCATTTATTGGAGACTTTTTCCCAGGGGATGTTCTTTCCTGCTTTACCAAAACTAGCTGACCATATAGTTGTGGGTTTCTTTCTTTTTTTTTTTTTTTTTCAGCTAATGCCTTTTTAATCATTGGTTGTGTTTTTTTAATTAACATATAATGTATTATTTGCTTCAGGAGTATGGGTCTGTGAATTTTATTTCTTTTTGTTATCTGATTGCTGAGGCTAGGACTTTCAGTACTATCTTGAACAACAGTGGTGAGAGTGGACATCCCTGTTGTTTTCCTGACCTTAGAGGAAAAGCTCTGTTTTTTGCCATTGAGGATGATATTAACTGTGGGTCTTTCACAGATGGCCTTTGTGATGTTGAAGTATGTTCCCTCTAAACCTACTTTGTTCAGGGTTTTTATCATCAATGAATGTTGTCCTTTGAAGCTTTTTTCTGTGTCTATTGAAATGAAACGAAATGGTTCTTATCCTTTCTTTTGTTAATGTGGTGTATCATGTTGATTGATTTGAGAATATTGAGCAACACTTGCAACCCAGGAATAAATCTCCATTACTTGTGGTGAATGATTTTTTTAAATATATTGCTGGATTTGGTTTGCTACTATTTTATTGAGAAGTTTTGCATCATGCTCATCATATTGGTTTGTAGTTCTCTTTTTTACTGAAGGCTTTATCTGGTTCCAGTATCAGGCTAATGCTGGCCTCATAGAATGAATTTGGAAGTTTTCCCTCTTCTCCTATTTTTTGGAATAGTTTGAGAAGAATCAGTATTAACTCTTTTTTAAATGTTTGATATAAGTTACCTCTGAAGCCATCTGGCCCTAGAATTTTGTTTTTTTGAGGTATTTTGATTACTGATTCAATTTCTTTGCTGTTACGGGTCTGTTCAAGTTTTTGACTTCTTCTTTCAGTTTTGGTAGTTTTTATGTTTCTAGGAATTTATCCATTTCTTCCAAGTTGTCCAGTTTGCTGGTGTATAGTTTTTCATCATATTCACTTATAATTATTTGTATATCTGTGGTGCTTGTTTTTTTTTCTCCTATCATTGGTGATTTTATTTATTTGGGTCTTTCCTATCTTTTTTTTTTATAAGTTTTGCTAGTGGTTTATCAGTTTTATTAATTTTTTCAAAGAACCAGCTCCTGGTTTCACTGACCTATTCTATTGTTTTTGTTTGTTTGTTTGTTTTTAGTTTCTATATCATTTATTTCAGCTCTAGTCTTTGTTATTTTCTTCTTTCTGCAGGCTCCGGTCTTCAGTTGTTGTTCTTTTGCTAGTTTTTTTAGGTATAATGTTAGGTTGTTTATTGAGATTTGTTTTTGCTTCTTGACATAGACCTGTATTGCTATATAATTCCCTCTTAAGACTGCTTTTGCTGTATCCCAAAGGTTTTGGACTGTTCTGTTTTCATTTGATTTGTTTCCATGAATTTTTTTTATTTCTTCTTTGATTTCCTGGTTGACCCATTCATTCCCTAGTAGCATGTTGTTTAACCATGTATTTGTGGTCTTTCTAAATTTTTTCTTGTGGTTGATTACTAGTTTCATTATGCATGGTCAGAAAAAGTGTATGGTATGATTTTAGTCTTTCTGTATTTGTTGAGGCCTGTTGTATTGCCCAATATGTGATCTGTTTGGGAAAATATCCCATGTGCACTTGAAAAGAATATATATTCTGCTGTGTTAGGATGGAATGTTCTGAATACATCTGTTAAGTCCATCTGGTCCAGTGTGTCATTCAAAGCCATTGTTTCCTTGTTGACTTTTTGCTTGCATGATCTGTCCATTGATGTAAGTGGGATGTTCCCCTACTACTATTGTATTATCAATTAGTACCTTTATATTATTACATATATATGTAATATATATGTGTGTGTGTATATATATGTATATATATACGCACGTATATATATATGTGCTGCTTTGTTGAGTACATAGATATTTATAGTTGTTATATCTTTTAGTTGGAATGTCTTCTTTATGATTATAAAATGCCCTTTGTTGTCTCTTTTTTGTTTTGTTTTAAAGTCTAGTTTATCCTATATAAGTATTTACTTTGGCTTTCTTTTGACATCCATTTGCATGATAAATGTTTCTCCATCCCTTCACTTTCAATCTGTAGGTATCTTTAGGTCTAAAATGAGTCTCTTGTAGGCAGTATAAAGATGGGTCTTGTATTTTTATCCATTCTTTTACCCTATGTCATTTGATTATTTAGTCCACTTATGTTCAAAGTAATTATTGATAGATTTGTATTTGTTTTCATTTTATTATTTGCTTTGTCATTGTTTGTAGAGATTTTCTCTGACCCTTTCTTGTCTTTGTCACTTTTGGTCTCTCCACACTCAGAGTCCCCTTTAATATTTCTTGCAGGGCTCGTTTTATGATCACAAACTCCTCTAGTTTTTGTTTGGCATATCTTTTGACACTCCTTCTATTCTGAATGGTAGCCTTGCTGGATAGGGTATTTTGGGTTGCAGATTTTTCCTATCCAGCACCTAGAATATATAATGCTACTTCCTTCTGGCTTGCCAAGTTTTTGTTGAGAGAGCTCCAGCTAACCTTATGGATTTTCCCTTGTAAGTTAAGGACTTCTTTTGTCTTGCCACCTTTAAGATGTTTTTTTAATCACTATATTTCACAGATTTAGTTACAATATGTCTTTGTATTGGCCTGCTTTTGTTGATTTTGATGGGAGTTCTCTGTTTCTTCTGGATCTGGACATTTATCTCATTTCCAGGTTAGGGAAGCTTTCTGCTATGGTTTCTTGAAATAAATTTTCTGCCTCCTTTTCTCTCTCTCCTTCTTCTAGGACTCCTGTAATATGAATGTTATTATGATTGATGGAGTCACCGAGTTCCCTCAGTCTATTTTCATTTTCCGTAATTTTTCTTTCTCTCTTTTGTTCAGCTTCATTATTTTCCATTATTTGTCTCTTAGGTCACTAATTCATTCCTCTTCTTCTCCCAGTCTGCTGTTCATTGCATTATACCTGTTTCCAATCTCATTTATTGAATTCTTCATCTCTAATTCTTTTTGTAACTCTCTTATCTCTTTGGTAAGGGTCTCCCTGATATCTTCTATTCTTTTCTCAAGGCCAGTGAATATCCTTATGATTGTTGCTTTATTTTTTTTTATTTTTATTTTTTTAAAGATTTTATTTATTTATTTGACAAAGATCACAAGTAGGCAGAGAGGCAGGCAGAGAAAGAGGAGGAAGCAGGCTCCCTGCTGAGCAGAGAGCCCGATGTGGGGCTCAATCTCAGGACCCCGAGACCATGACCTGAGCCGAAGGCAGAGGCTTTAACCCACTGAGCCACCCAGGCGCCCCATGATTGTTGCTTTAAATTATCCATCAGGAATGTTACTTATTTCTGTTTTGCTTAGTTCTCAGGCCATGGCTTTGACTTGTTCTCTCATTTCAGATAAATTCCTCCATCTTGACATTTTGTCTAAGTCTCTGCCTTCTTTTATGTGCTACAAAAGTCATTTATGTCGCCTGCTTCCAGAAGATAATGGCTTTATGAAGAAGTCATGTACTATCCAGGGTCTGGTGCTTCAGGGAGTGTCAATGATATGTGCTATGTGCACTCTGCTGTTGTGTTTTGGTTGCTCTGTCCTTCAGGCCAGTCATTTGCAGAGGCTCTCCTTGCCTGCTGTATGTAGTGTTTGGTCCCTGGCCTGAATGTGGTGAGTTTTAACTAGGTATGCTCTGGTCTGCTTGTGAAATGAGACCTGACACCAACTCTACCGGAACTGAGGCCCTGTAGAACTCACTAGTCAGGAGACAGGGAGTGGGCAGGGTTTTGTGCTGGTCTTCTGGAGGAGGGGCTTACCATGCTTCCTCTGAGGCCAGCCTGACTTAGAAGGGCAGTCCCTCCAGAGCACAGGAGGGTGGGGCTTGGTTTAAGCAAGTTAGGCAGCCTTTGTCTGAGCTTAGCTGCTTTCCTCAGGTGACTGGCTCTGTGTTTATGCTGAGGGGTGGGGAAGGGAAATGATGCCAGCCAGCTCCTTTGTTCCCAAAGAGGTGTCTCCTCAAACAGTGCCTCTCAGGGATATGCTTTGCAAAGAGTGAATAATATCCCCCATGCATTTTTCAGGTCACAGTTTCCATGCTATCCACTCCCAGGTTATATGTCTGCCTTCTTTCCAGGACCAGTGCATCCAACCTACTGACCTTTAAAACTCTAGGCTTGAAGCCCTGATGGTTGCAAGAACTCACAAAATCCAGCCCATCTTGCTTTCCAAGCCAGTGGCTTTGGGGAAATATTCTGCTTGTGAGTTCCCTGTGTGTTCCTCTCTCTGTCTTTCTGCAGCACCATTTCCCCCTAAACCACATCTCCTAACTTCCTGTCTTCTTAGTGAGGTGTCCTCTCTCTCCTTAGTTGTGGAGTTTGTTCTTTCAGTCTTCAGGTGGATTTCTCAGGTATCTAGGATGATACGATAGTTATCTAGTTGTGTTTGTGGGAGGAGATGGACCTAAAGTCCTCCTACTTTACCATCTTCCTCTCCAGAATGTGAAGACCTTTTAACCCAGAAGTGCCCTGAGTAGAAGTGTCACAGTAGAATTCAAAGTTGAACTCATATTTGTTCCAGCTTTCCCCTTCCCTAATAACAAAATGACACTGGATGTTCCTTTAAACATCCTGTCAATATGTTTAGTAGATTGTTGATGAAGGGAAAAGCAAGTTACTAAAAACTGAGTGAACCAAAATAGAGGCAGATGGAATTGTGGCTGCTATTTCCCCCTTCACTTTGCTTATCTGTAATTTTACCTCTGTGTTTCCTTATTATTCTACAATGGAAATATGTATTAAATTATAAATAAAAATGATTTTAGGGACGCCTGGGTGGCTCAGTTGGTTAAGCGGCTGCCTTCGGCTCAGGTCATGATCCCAACGTACTGGGATTGAGTCCAGCATCGGGCTCCTTGCTCGGCAGGGAGCCTACTTCTCCCTCTGCCTCTGCCTGCCTCTCTGTCTGCCTGTGCTCGCTCTCTCTCTCTCTCCCTAATAAATAAATAAAATCTTTTAAAAAAATGATTTTAAAGGTTGTACTAAAGATACCTCTTCTTTAGGAGCACTTGGGTGGTTCAGTTGGTTGAGCATCTAACTCTTGATTTCAGCTCAGGTCATGATCCCAAGGTCATGAGATTGAGTACTATATAGGGCTCTACACTAGGCATGGAGCATACTTAAGATTCTCTCCCTCTACCCTCCCCACCTATCCCCAAATACATTAACTCTTAAAAAAATATTTTTCCTTTAGAATATAAATTTTGGGGGGAGAATTACAAATGCCCCCCTTTTCTTAAAAATATCCAAAGAATTGATTCATTATCTTCTCTAACTTCTAGTTGCTATCACGTAATTTTTCTACATATATTGTTTTCTTCTTGTCGGAGTTTTCCACTTTTCTTCTTTATATTGATCCTAATAACCCCATATTATTAGTTTGAGGATTCTATTGCTAGTTCCTGGAGAGAGATACAAAGTCAAAAAGTCATAAGCCTTGGGGAAAGTTACAAAGGTGAAAGAAATCTCAGAATGTTCTGGTTCCATATTAAACTCTGTTAACCTCTTCCATATTAAACAAAAATGATGGGGCACCTGGGTGGCTCAGTGGGTTAAAGCCGCAGCCTTCAGCTCGGGCCATGATCCCAGGGTCGTGGGATCGAGCCCCGCATCGGGCTCTCTGCTCTGTGGACAGCCTGCTTTCTCCTCTGTCTCTCTCTGCCTCTCTGCCTACTTGTGATCTCTGTCTATCAAATGAATAAATAAAATCTTAAAAAAAAAAAAATGACACCAGGCACTCAAAACATAGCTCTTCAGTTTTTCCATAAGGCATCTACCTAGGAATAAGTAACATTACAATAAGTAATATTGTATATATATATCACAATGCTTTGTGTACATTATATTATTTGGTCATCAGAACTACTTGAAGAGATGAGTACTAATATTATCTCCATTTTATATGTGAATAAACTGAGCCTCTCACAGGTTAAAAGATTTGGGTAAAATTGTGGAATTCATAAATGGCAGAGCTAAGATTTGAGGTCAGATCAGTTTGGCACTGAAGACTAGACTTTGCTGCCTCACACTGATTGTCCATCTTAATCATCCAGAAGTTCTGTGAGGTAGGATACTAGGAGTCTCCAGACTGGTGGTGTCTAGTCTGTACCCATACCACACATTGGCTTGGGTCTGCTCTGACTGGTCAGTGCCTGGACTGTAGCTTTTTTTATTTTGGATAAGCCCCTGATTATTATTGTAAACTCAAGCTGATAGAGGTTAAGTAAAATTCTTAGAAGCTTATCTAATATTAATATGTGACTATAATATTTGTGTTGATATTTATTATAATAAAACATCATTTTAAACCACTATCTGTTGACTAAACATTTACTGAAGCCAGAGACTACTTTATATAGCTTAGTTGGTTTTACAATATCCAAGGCATTGGCATTCAGTAAATATTAATTGAATGAATTTTTGTCTATAATTGTCCAAGTATTCAAAAACCTAATCTTTCTCCCTTTAGGCCAGAAAAGGCCGGACCACCATTGTGATAGCTCATCGTTTGTCTACAGTTCGTAATGCTGATGTCATCGCTGGCTTTGATGATGGAGTCATTGTGGAGAAAGGAAATCATGATGAACTCATGAAAGAGAAAGGCATTTACTTCAAACTTGTCACAATGCAGGTATAGTCCAAGTCTAGAGTTTTCCTGAAATATCTCAAGTACAAACTGATTTGTTGTGTTTAGTACTATAAATAAATATTACTTGACTTGATTATCTTGATAGGTGAGAAAAATACTTGGGGAATTCAGACCGTATTTTTCTTCCCACTGAAAGGGAGGGAAAATAAGGATAATTGGAGAAAATTAAAAGTTTAAGAAGGTTTAAAGGTCATCTATCCAACGTAGTAGCCACTAGCCTCATGTGGCTATTGAATACTTTGGTGACAATTATTCTGAATTGAAGTGTTTTAAATAGAAAATGCATCCCAGATTCCAAAGATGTGGTACAAAAGAAGAACGCAAAATACCTCAATAGGTTTTTACAATGATTACATGTTGAAATGCTAATATCTTGGATATAGTAGGTTAAATAAAATGCAGAGTAAAAAATGGATTTCTCTCTCACATTTTTTAATGTGGCTACTGAGAAAATTTTAAATGAGAAGTATGGGTCACAGAATGGCATGCGCCATATTTCTGTTGATAGCGCTGGCCCAAAGCAAATATTATTGAGCTCCAAGACACCCAGAAAAAGGAGATGACAAGGTACTATACAAGGAAGGGGTGTCATGTTATTTCAGCATATTCAGTGGCAATCCCCCCTTCAGCGGGTTTAATTTTCAAAGGTACCACCCATTTACACACAACCCCACGCCCTCAGCAGCAGTTTAACCTTGTCCTTTCCTACAGTGATGTAAATTACCACTTCCCTTGATAGCTGATTTTTGGCAAATAATTTTCATTTGTTTTCTGAGCCTAACCTGTTTGTGTTTATTTCTTACTTATTTTAGACAAGAGGAAATGAAATTGAATTAGAAAATGCAATTGGTGAATCCAGAAGTGAAATTGATGCCTTGGAAATGCCTCCAAGAGACTCAGGATCCAGTTTAATAAGGAGAAGATCAACTCGCAAGAGTATACATGCCCCACAAGGCCAGGACAGAAAGCTTGGGACAAAAGAGGACTTGGTATGGAGAGGATGTAGAGTTAGTTATGTCTTCAGCCCTCCCTCTGGGCTAGCACTGGGGTGGCAGGAGTGGGAACAAAAAAGAGTTCTCCAGAATCCTCCTGTCCTATTCCCAAAATGTTCCACAAACCAAAATCTCAACATTTTAAACTTCAGGTTATAATTCATGAATGAAAATTTATAAGACAAGAATTTTAGAATTAGAACTTATAATGTAAAGATTTTTTTAAAAAGATTTTATTTATTTATTTGACAGACAGAAATCACAAGTAAGAGGCAGGCGGGGGCGGGGGGGGGGGCGGTGCGGGGAGAAGCAGGCTCCCTGCTGAGCAGAGCCCGATGTGGGGCTTGATTCCGAGACCCTGGGATCATGACCTGAGCCAAAGGCAGAGGCTTTAACCCACTGAGCTACCCAGGCGCCCAAGATTTCTTTTCTCTCTCTTTTTTTTTTAAAGATTTATTTATTTCTTAATGCCAGCCCATGCGCAAGGGGAGGGGGTGGGCCAGAGGGAGGAGGACTGAGGGAGATGGAGAAGCAGACTCCCTGCTGAGTGCAGAGCCTGACACAGGGCTTGATCTCAAGACCCTGAGATCATGACCTGAGCCAAAATCAAGAGTTGGATGCTTAACCGACTGAGCCATTCAGGGGCCTCTGTGATATAAAGAGATTCTAATGGGTCTTCAAATGTGGACACTTCTCTTCTTTTATCTATACTTGTAAATACTTTTGTCATGTTCCAAATGTCAGGTAAGTGTTAAATGCTCATGGAAATATCATTTATTTCTTAAACTATAAAGGAGCAATATAATAGAATCTGTCAGTACTTTTTAAAAAATGAAATAACCATCAACTCATAAACAGGAATAAGATACCTTCCTTTAGGGGCGCCTGGGTGGCTCAGTAGTTTAAAGCCTCTGCCTTTGGCTCAGGTCATGATCCCAGGGTCCTGGGATCGAGCCCTGCATCAGACTCTCTGCTTGGCAGGGAGCCTGCTTCCTCCTCTCTCTCTGCCTGCCTCTCTGCCTACTTCTGATCTCTGTCTGTCAAATAAATAAAATCTTAAAAAAATATATACCTTCCTTTAAAAATTTTGGTACAGGGGCACCTGGGTGGCTCAGTGGGTTAAAGCCTCTGCCTTCGGCTCAGGTCCTGATCCCAGGGTCCTGGGATCGAGCCCCGCATCGGGCTCTCTGCTCAGCAGGGAGCCTGCTTCCCTTCCTCTCTCTCTGCCTGCCTCTCTGCCTACCTGTGATCTCTGTCTGTCAAATAAATAAAAAAATAAAAATATTAAAAAAAAAAATTTTGGTACAGGGGCACATGCATCATTCAGTCAGTTAAGCATCTGCCTTCAGCTGGCATCAAGCCGTGCATCCAGCTTTCTGCTCAGCAAAGCAGTCTGCTTCTCGGTCTCCCTCTCCCCCTGCTCATTTTCTCTCTCTCAATTGCTCTCTGTCTCAAATAAATAAATAAAACCTTTTTAAAATTGTTTGGTACAGTCAAAGGATGGTGTCTCATTAAATTGATAAAAAGTATCCATTTTTTTAATAACTAGCTTGTTGTATTATTTTGCTTTCCAGAATGAAAATGTACCTCCAGTTTCCTTCTGGAGGATTCTGAAGCTGAATATAACTGAATGGCCTTATTTTGTGGTTGGTGTATTTTGCGCTATCGTAAATGGAGGCCTACAACCAGCATTTTCAGTAATATTTTCAAGGATTATAGGGGTAAGTGTTTATGTTCATTTTTTGGATTTATCTGTGAGTCCTGAGTAAAGAATGAGCTATTTCTATTTGTAGCTGCATACATAAGCCACAAAAAATATTGTACCTTCTTGTGGAACTCAGCACCTTGAGATGTAAGTCTGCTTTGGGTTAGGAAGGCTAATTTTTCAAGCCTTCCTTTTTCCTTGCAGTTAGTTGCTCTCTAGGGCCCAGGTTCCTGAAGTAGTCCATGAATCTGACCTGAGGGTCTCTCACCTGCTGTCAGTGGGCTCTGAGTAAAGGTCATGGAAAGTCCTATGTTCAAGGTGTGTTTTCAGACTGGCTGGAGACAGAGCTGTGGTGTGACATACGCACTTGTCAGGGTGTGAGCAGGCCTGGCATGCTGCCTCTGTAAGACGTCCATCCCACTTGTTCAGATGAAAAGAAAAAGGAATGGATTCTGGAAGACTGATGTATGTTGGTTGTACCTGCTTTTAATGAGGACATTTTTTTAACAATAAAGCTACTGCCCAGGCAGGAATGCTCTCTGTTTTGTGGTAGATGTTCAGATAGCAAGCTGAGGATACCCTTGCCATAATGACTAAAAACATTACAGAGAAAGGAGTTGCTCCCTGCATGGAAGAGGCCAAACACGAACTTCTAATGTACCAAAAGATACACAAATGTCCAGGTCTCCCCGTGCCTGGCTAACTGATTTTTGGTATTCGTATGTTCAATGTAGTCATTCAAGAAATATTTTTGCAGTGACAGCTCTGTGCCACATACTGTTCCAGGTGGTAAAAAAACAAAAAACACCAAGAGGGAGATAAAGTGTTTAATAGCATGGAGCATATGTTCTAGGACAGGGGTTAGCATACTTTTTCTATAAAGGGCAAGGGAATAAACAGTTTTCTCCATTGCAAATATTTAGCTCTACTGTTGGAGTGTAGAAGCACCCATAGTGCAGAAACAAATGAACATGGCACTATTCCATGGAAGCTTTATAGAAACATTTGACCAGTGGTCCCCAGGGAACTGATTCCTGGTCTAGCATTTGTGGTATAGGCAGGGAGATAGACAGTGGCATCATCAGAAAAAAAAATAAATGGAAGTGGACTCATTAGGAATGGGTTTGACTGTGTGTAACAAAAACTCAACCTAAGGATTTTATATTTTCTTCATTTCTCATGCCATGGTAAGTCTGGAAGCAAGTGACCCAGGGCTAGCACACCAACTCCTAGACATTGGTTAGGCAACCAGTCATCCACCCTGTTAAAGGTTTGTAATGCAGGGTTTAAGATTGTGAGCTCTGAGTTAGATTGCTCAGGTTTAAATCTTGGGGTCAACACTTGCCAGCTGTGTTACCTTGAACAAGTTAATTCACCTCTCTGCCTCTGTGTAAAGTCATGATGATAATAAATGTTAGGAGGTGATTGTGAGGATAAAAGGAATGGTACACATGAATTTTTATAGAATAATATCTATCACAGGATAAGAGCTCACTGATTGTTAGCTATTTTAGGGTGGAATTTTTTTTTTCCTGTAAAAAGGATAAAGTTTATTGGGTTGGGTTAGGAATGTAGCTCTGTTACAGACAATTTTGGCCCATTATGGAGGGAGTTGTTTTCTTTCCCTGTGAAGTAGTTTTTCTTTGTGTTCTCTAAGCCCAAGATATTGTATTAGCTTTCTTACCATCTCTGGAAAGATCTCCATGTGTGGTGCTGGGTCAGCTGGCTGTCTTAACTGCCCATCCTACAAAAGAGGCTGGCTCAAGGAGGCTTCTTTCTTTTTTTTTTTTTAATAATTTTTAATTTTTTTATAAACATATAATGTATTATTAGCCCCAAGGGTACAGGTCTGTGAATCGCCAGGTTTACACACTTCACAGCACTCATCATAGCACATACCCTCCCCCATGTCCATAACCCCACCACCCTCCCCCTACCCCCTTCCTCCCGGTCCCCCTCAGTTTGTTTTGTAACATTAAGAGTCTCTTATAGTTTGTCTCCCTCCTGATCCCATCTTGTTTCATTTATTCTTTTCCTACTCCCCAAAGCCCCCCCCCCCCCCCGCCCTTGCATCTCCACTTCCAGGAGGCTCCTTTCTTACCGAGAGTGTGGGCTCAGTGAATGACTGCCTCTCTCCTGTTTACCAAAACAGCATTGGCAGATTTCTCTCCAGCTTGCAATGTCCAAATTGTAAAACAACAAATTGCCATACAATGTAGTTTCCCACCAAAAGAGGACAGTATTTATTCTCATTTCTACTTTACATATCTGGTGTGGCCTCATGGCACTCATTACTCTAAGAGGAAGTATACACAGAAAAAGTATTGGGTCCTTTAGGAGCAACAGACCCATTCTTGGCCCTTAAGGAAGACAAAGTTTGCACACCTTTAGGTTTGGCATTAGGGAAACCAGACCTGACTTCCATCATACTTAGCCTATCTTGACCTCTAAACATTGTGCTTGATGGGAAATGGGTCAGACCCAGAATGACTTCCTTAGTCTTTGAACTGAAAACCTGTAAATATTTTCTCAACAGGTTTTTACCAGAGATGAGGATCCTGAAATAAAAAGACAGAATAGTAATACGTTTTCTTTATTGTTTCTAGTCCTTGGAATTATTTCTTTCATTACATTCTTCCTTCAGGTAAGTGTCTGCATTTCACTTTATTCATTTTGGGGAATGCATTCTTATTCAGCTGGGGAAATTTCTAAACACTTATATAATTTGCTCTATTAATTGGACTACTAGCAACCAAGTTTCTTGACATATTTAAAACAAAAATGTTTTCGGGCACCCGGGTGGCTCAGTCACTGAGGCATCCAACTCTTGATTTTAGCTCAGGGTCATGGGATCGAGTCCCAGCTCGGGTTCTGTGCTGGGCATGGAGCCTGCTTAATTGTCTCTCCCTTTCCCTCTGCCCCTTCCCCCAACTCACACACTTTCTCTCTCTCCAACAAACAAATGAATAAATAAATAAAATTTTAAAAATAAAAATATTTTAAAACAAAGATTTTTGCTTCCACTGGAGCACTTGCTTACCCCCCCCCACCATCACCTCTCCCAAATGAAATATTAATGAAATCGGAGGGAAGAATGTGTTTGATCTAATCTGGTGATTAGACATGGAAACTGGGGACTCAAAAATGGAATTCAGGGGAATCCTGGGCTTGAGTTTGGATATAAGTACTGCCAATCGGTTTAAATCCTCAAAATGTCTTGGTATATCCTGAAAACAACAAAAAGCAAAACATGGTAAGCAAGTAGCACTGATTTAAAAAAATGTTTGAAGAGTTTTTCATTCACCTTTTGCTAAAGGAGAAGGAACATTTTTTTAAATTTTTTTTAAAAGATTTTATTTATTTATTAGAGAGAGAGAGAGAGAGCACAGGCAGACAGAGAGGCAGGCAGAGGCAGAGGGAGGAGCAGACTCCCTGCCGAGCAAGGAGCCCGATGTGGGACTTGATTCCAGGACGCTGGGATCATGACCTGAGCCGAAGGCAGCCACTTAACCAACTGAGCCACCCAGGCGTCCCGAGAAGGAACATTTTTAATGATGGAAGAATGTCAGTCCTAAACAGAAACTGTAGACCCTTTTATAAAGAGTCAGATTTTACAGCTGCACATCATTTGGCTGAAACAGAACTGCAAAGAAATTCAGAGCTCTAAAAGTTGAGTATGGTAAGGTGAAGTTTGAGTATGCTTTGGTCCTGTTCCTAATTTTGTGGTTTCAGGTAAACAAATAATGTACACTAAGCCTCGATTTCCTCATTTGTAAAATAGGGATTTTAGTACCTTACTCTTGATGATTAAAATGAATAATGTGACCAGTGTCACATGTCCTCTCTGTGTCTGGAGAGGAGACTTGGAGCAGGCGGCCAGGCAGCTGTCTGGCAGAGCCCCGCGGGACCTCGGAGCCCAGCGCTGGAGCAGCAATGTTTGCACCTGCCCAGAGCCCTCTAGTGCTCTGGGCAGGCACGTCTCCATAGGCAAGGGAGCCATGGCCACCACCGAGGTCGTTTTCTTCCCAGAAGGTCATTCATAAGGACCATTCTCTTCCTAGCCCCAGCTGGAGCAAGGACATGAGACTCCTCTTTGACTCATGAAGAAAAGTGAAGACATATCTTGGAAACATCTTCATGTAAATGTAAATCCACTTGAAGGGTCAAGACTTCAAAATCTTTTTCTCCTGACACAAAGCTTGTAAAAGAAGAACAAATGTCATAGACCCTGCTCTTTCCCAGAAGCCTCGAGGAGGTCCTAGGCTTTGAATACACAATGTTTCATAATCAGAAAGGCCAGTTTGCATGTTGTAAGGAGGTCCTTATATGCAAGGAACTCCTGGATTCCCTCATGGAGGTGCCATTGCAACCATGATTGATGCTACTGTTGGTGTGTCTGTGACCTTGGATGGAGGAATCGTCAAGACTGCCGGTCTCAACATCAGTTTTAAAAGGCCTTTCTCCCTTTATTCTGTTGTGATAAGTAGCCAACTGAATAAAGTTGAAGGAAGGAAATTGTTTCCTGTAATGTTTGAAACGTGTATGAGAGGACTCTATCCTCAGAGGCAAGAAGCTTATTTGTAAAGGTGGATCCTGAAAAAAGTTTGACTAGAAGAGCTTCTGGTCCATCCTACACCAATCTGTTAGGCTCTCTTTCCTCCAGAAGAAGCTGTTGTCCCCAGGCAAGCTCTACTTACTCGCTATTGAGTCCCCCAGAGGGTAAAGCCTGCTAACAACAACCTTCCTGAACTCATCTTCCAAATACAACTCCAGGAGCTAATTCCACCTTCTAAACTTTTTAACACAGAAGCACTCACTGGGAGAGTGCCAGCAGATCTTCGTGTCTTTTTAGGACAAGTGCCTGGTTCAGGGTTTGAATGGGCTCCTTAAAGTTGCATAAGCATGATGTCTGCCCTATTGCAGACTGGAGACACAATGCTTATTGAAAGGTGTTTTTTTTTTTGAAGATTTTATTTATTCATTTGAGAGGGAATAAGAGAGCATGAGATGGGGGAGGGTCAGAGGGAGAAGAAGACTCCCCACCAAACAGGGAGCCCGATGCAAGACTCGATCCCCAGGATCATGACCTGAGCTGAAGGCAGTTGCTTAACCAACTGAGCCACCCAAGTTCCCGCATATTGGAAGTTTTACCACAAACTTAGATATGCCAGAAAAATCGAAGGAAGGAATAAATGTGTGTGTGTTACAAATTACAAAGCTAGCTTTATTGTATCCAAACAAATCTTTTTGACTACAGTAGGAAACACAACTAGTTCCTATAGGAATGGATACCTTATATCTGGATTCTAGGAATTAAACAACTGCACCATTAAAAAGAAGAAGAAGAAAAAAGAAGAAAGAAAAAGAAGAAAAAGGAATCATGTGATCATATTCCCAGGCCTGTGGGAGGCAGTAGCAAACATTCAGTTACTTATTGAAGGAATAGATATTAGCCATGTGTAATTTTTTTTTTAAAGATTTTATTTATTTATTTGTTAGAGAGAGAGAGAGAGAGTGAGCACAGGCAGACAGAGGCAGAGGGAGAAGCAGGCTCCCTGCCGAGCAAGGAGCCCGATGTGGGACTCGATCCCAGGACGCTGGGATCATGACCTGAGCCGAAGGCAGCTGCTTAACCAACTGAGCCACCCAGGCGTCCCGCCATGTGTAATTTTTTAAGATAAAATTCTGAATAGGTCTCTATATTTAATGTGTTGTAGGCATATTTTAATTTTTATATAGATAGAAAGGGTTGGTTTTTTTTTTTTTATATTATAAGAAGTACAAAAGAAAAATGACTGAATGAACTCTTTCTTTACTAAGCACTTAAAATCTCATTGGGTAATTTGACCTAAGCATAACAGATATAATGCTTTAACCAAATGGAAGATTGCTCTAGCAACTCTTAATGCCATAGAACGTAAAGATTCCTGAGTGTGAAGTTGGTTGAGGGATTTTGAGGGTGGTAGGCTTTGAGCTGCTCCCTTCAACTCTGGAGATTTGAACTGGGAAAGCAAAGGCAGGGAAGGCAGTTACCTTTATAATGTGATGATGCTTGGGGAGACAGGAGTCTGATTGAGTGGAAGCAGGCTCTAATATAGGACCTCAGAACTACAGAGATGGCACAGTGGCCAACAACGTTAGAGTCCCTACCCCTGATTTAGAAACAAAAGGAGGGAGCTCTGTGGGTGATAAAATTTCAGGCTCTGGGTTCCCATTCTAGTTAGGATTATCATAGCCCCAGATTCATGGTCCACCTCTGCCACCTTACATTTGGGTCCTTTGGCAACTAAACCTCAGTTTCTTTTGTAAAGTGGTAATTTTACAGTTGTCCTAAAGGTGACATTCTTCCATCACTAAAAGGGTTGTCCTATGTATACATACAGGTATTTTATATAAACTTACAGTGTCAGGCTAAGCACTGAACAGCTAGTTCTCAACAAAAATAATGGTAATATTCCTGTAGTGAGCACTATAATTCACATTTCAGTCTAGTAACAGAAACCTTAATCTGGCTATTTCTAAGTCAATTAAACTGTTTTTGTCATTTCAGGCTTTAATTCAATGAATCTAGCATTTCTCCCTTTCCTCCTCCTTCTGGGTCAGTGTCTCTGTTAGCAGAGGGGTGCAGGGGGATGGTCTGTGGACATCACGTGCCTGCCTGCTTCATGCTGGCAACTGGTATGGCCCACGGCCTTCAGTTATATGGTCATACCAGGCTGTCCCCCTTTATCGAACCACTTGGAAGAATTAGCTCTTTCTTCACTTGTGCTCTTTGCCTCTGTTTCTTCCCTCTCAGTAATGCTCACGCACTAGCTGGGGCCACAGAGGAGCGATAACTGCCCTTTTCCATCTCTCTCATTCTGTAGGGAATTGGGTTGTTATTAGGGCCTCTCCTCTTCTGATGTGCCATGGGCCATTTCCACTCTGCTTCCCCCATGCCATTGTGTGGCGGCCCTTATCTGTAGACTCTTCATTCCCAGAGCTCCAGAAAGACAGGGAGCACTGCTTCTTCCTGGTCCTGTATCCCCACATGCATTGGGATGAGGGTTCTGTTGCCCTTCTTCCCCATATGTGGCCAGGCATGGCAGCACACTCACATGGGACTCTTTATTTTCCAGAGGAGCTCCTCCCTCCTCCCAGGCATGGAAGGTTAGATTCTTGGGGGAAGGAGAGGGCCAGGGCAGAAAATTCTCTCTTGGTCAACCTTCTTGCCCAGCTTGTTTTGCTCCTAGACTTTGGCTTTTTTTTTTTTTTTTTAAACTTGGAAACTGGGAACTTGCTATCTTTGTTCTCTACATCCTTTATGGCTGGGGTAGCTGAATATTTGTTTTCCCAGACGACACCTCAGGTCCTGGTGTATCTCTTAACAGCATCATTTTGGCAGTTTCAGTGTGTCCTGGTTTGGATGATACAATATAGCCGTCCTTCTTTGAGTGCCTCTGCCTTAGGAACAACTTGAGCTTCCTGGGTGACAGACCCCGGCTCCCTGGGAAAAAGAACAGGGATAGGAGTTGGGACAAAGAAACACACTTCCTAATAAATCCCTCATCAGCCTGCCAGTAACAGGGGAGTAATAATTTCAAAACTGGGCTCTCCTGGCCCCACCCACCAGTGTGGCTCTGTACCATGGAACACAGTGACCGAAACATAGCCAAGCCTGACATCGGGCTTTCTGACCTGGTCTCATGTCCTCTCAGCAGTGACATTCAGGCTCCCGCCCTCTGTGTCATCAGTGTCAGGGTCTCTGACAGGTCTCCTTTCTTGTGGCGTGTTCTCATTCACAGGGTTTCACGTTCGGCAAAGCTGGGGAGATCCTCACCAAGCGGCTCCGGTACATGGTTTTCAGATCAATGCTGAGACAGGTATGTCTGCTGAGGACTGAGCCTGGGCTGTGCGGAACTCCCTGCTTGTACATGTGGCCTCATGGAGTAGGAGTGCGGTCAGGTTACTCAGAGTGAGTTCCTGTGGTGGTCTTCCTTCCCTCTCCCCTCAGAGATGCCGCTGGACCACCACCCTCCCCCCCCGGGTCTGGCTCAGAGGCCCTGCTGTCTGCTGTGGGCAGGACAAGGAATGGGATGGCCACAGACGGTCCCCAGAGCGGGTTCACCACCAGCCTTTCTCATGACAACTGGAGGCGGAGTAGGCAGTACCCTTCATCCCTTTTCTCTCTTTCTTTCCTTCTTTCCCCTGGGAAACCCAAGACATTTACGTTTCTGCCCACCAAGGGATGTCACCTGAACTCTGTCTTTCCACAAAGCAAAATGTATCCCTACTCCCCAGTTTCTTTGCTGGGGAGAGATAGATACAGCAATTGACACCGTAGTCTAACAAGCTGGTAACAGCTTAATTGAATGCCTCTTATATTTCAGATCTTCAAAACCCCAACAACAGGCAGAGGCAGATGTTTTCCTAGGGAAAGGGGGAGGGGGCTTCTGGGAATGTCACCCAAAGCAGCCAGTTGAAAGCGAAAGTTTCTCTAACAATCCTGAAAATTTTGTATGTGACTTTATAACTCTCCATTTTAAAATCACTGATCCCTTGACAGTGAATAAAATGAGGTTCCAGAAGGATGCCCTGGACATGCCAGGGGTGCTGGAACCCTGGCTGAGAAGCACAGGTGGCCGCGTTAGGATTTCTTAATGTCATTCACCTTTTCCCTGCTCTCTTTGCTTCCTCCATCCTTTCCCACTTCTGCCGCCATGACTTTAAAAGTATGTTTGTGGGAATTGCTATCCAGTGACTAACAGAGCCAGGACTGACTTGAATGAGTGACAGACACTATTTGATGGGGGCCCTGTCCTAGGACACTGAGTCAAACCATAATTATAACTGAGATTCCATTTAGGATTAAGGCTGATCTTGGTCTAGAGCCAAATGCCCCATTAGCATCCTAGCCCCCAGGCTGACTCCTGAGTCCATTATACTTCGGAAGCTGAGCTGATGGTTGGTGTAATGCCCTCTCCATAAATTATTAAGTCTGCCAAATACATATGAAGACCTTCTGCTTCAGAGCCGTAATATGAAGAATTGTCAGGCATTCATACCTCAACAGTCCCTGTCTTCAAGGAAAGTTAGATGCCAGTGGAAGAGGCATTTAAACACAGCAATTTTAAAAAAGCAAAGTGATGCATGCTACAATAACTTGTGACACTTTCTTGTTTCTTAAATATTTGGGGAAATATGGTAGATATTGCTTTAATTGCAAATCACCAGTACAGAGAATAGGACCATAGTTATTTTTATTACGGATATAAATTCATACTAAAAATTCACAATCTTTTTAGTACTTATGTACTTAAAAAGATAAATGGACAAATGGCCAATAACACATGAAAAAAATGCTTCCCATCACTTAGAATCAGGGAAGTACAAATCAGAAATCAAAACCTCAATGAGATATTACACCAGTCAGAATGGTTAAAACTAACAAGTCAGAAAACAACAAATGTTGCAGAGGTTGTGGAGAAAAGGGAACCCTCTTACGCTGTTGGTGAGAATGCAAGCTGGTGCATCCACTCTGGAAAACAACATGGAAGTTCCTCAGTTAAAAATAGAGCTACCCTACAAAATTGCACCACCTGGGTATTTACCCTAAAGATACAAATGTTATGACCTGAAAGGGCACATGCACCCCAATGTTTATAGCAGCAATGTCCACAATAGCCAAACTATGGAAAGAGCCCAGGCGTCCATCGACAGATGAATGGATAAAGAAGATGTGATATAGATATAGATATACACTCAAACAAAATGGAATATTACTCGGCCCTCAAAAAATGAAATCTTGTCATTTGCAACGACATGGATGGAACTAGAGGGTATTATGTTAAGTGAAATAAGTCAGTCAGAGAAATCCAGTTATCATATTCACTTACTTGTGGAATTTAAGAAACAAAACCAGATCATAGGGGAAGGGAGGGAAAAATAAGATGAAATCAGACAGGGAGACAAACCATAAAAGACTCTTAATCATAGGAAACAAACTGAGGGTTGCTGAGAGGGGGTGGGGGATAAGGTAACTGGGTGATGAACATTACGGGGAGCATGTGATATAATGAGCACTGGGTATTGTATAAGACTGATGAATCACTGCTCTCTACCTCTGAAACTAATAATATGCTATATGTTAATTAATTGAATTTAAATAAAAGTAAATTTAAAAAATTAAAAGGTAAATGGCTTTATCAAAAAATCCTATTTTATGTTAATCTTAAATTTTAATCTAGATTTCTTTTGTTGATTTTTTAAACCCAATTCATTTAGTCTGCCCTAAGCTCCAGTTATCTAAACTGCCTATTCGGCCTCTCTATTTGGATGTCTAAGTAGCAGGCACTCAGAAAATTACTTTGACAAATGAAATTACTTATGTGTTTGTCTATTAAGTCCCTTTCTTGTCTACTGAGTATCAAATTCTGAGGGTGAAATGCAAGGGGTATAAATTATAACCACCTGACCTTGTCCTTGCCCTTGGAGCTAAGGGTCTTATAAGTAGAGCTTTAAGATAATAAAATCTTTTTCTGTGCCATAGGATGTGAGCTGGTTTGATGACCCTAAAAACACCACTGGAGCATTGACAACTAGGCTTGCCAATGACGCTGCTCAAGTTAAAGGGGTATGTGCCTTCTTTCTGCTGGTGTTAGTGTTAGTTGGCCATTTTGGATCTCAGCATGCAATTAATTTTCCCATTTTAGGTGTTCTCATTATCATTAAAATGTTAGATAAATATTTAACACAATAAATCATTTGCCTCATAGCAAAAATGTTAACCATTTAAACATTGTATACTGAATAGTGTATATATAATTTACAAGCTTTCTTTTGTTGTTTAATAGTTAGTCATATTATTTACAGGATACACATGGAAGGATAATTATTTAGAAAAGGAAGTACTTATCAGCATATCATGCAAGATCAGTCTGTTTTGGGTTCAGTTAATCAATGGAAAACTAATTGCTACTGAAAAAAGAATGTAGTTTCTGTATACATGTTTAGGAGTACTGCAGTTTAGAAGAGAGGGAAGAAAAATCTAAAAGCAGGTTGAGGGACACTCAGGTGACTCAGTTGGTTAAGCATCAGACTCTTGATTTCAGTTCAGGGCATGCCCTCAGAGTCTGAAATCAAATCCCACATCCAGCTCCCCGCTAGGCCAGCATGGGGTCTGCTTAAGATTCTCTCTCTCTCTCTCTCTCCCCCTCTCTCCCTCCCTCCCTCCCTCTAGACCTCCTTGCCCACCCTGCTCATGCATGTGCGCTCACTCGCTCTCTCAAAAAAAAAAAAAAAGTAATAATAATAAAAATAAAAACAGGTTGAAAGAAATGAGAAGCACATTAAAACATTAAAGCAGTGGTAGAAGAACAACTTCATCAGTTTATAAAGCTCAAATATTACTAGTACATGACTCTCTTTAACTTCTCAACTGGAAACTGTTGAACCAGGAGGTTTTGATTTGTGCTGGAAGTGACAGTTTCTTCTACACTGTAACTACTGATAGCAAAAATCCGCAAGATGACATAGGATTTGAAAAAAAAAAATAAAAGGCATGTGATCTCTGCTGTGCCTTTCCCTTCCTTGAACCTTATTAATCTTTTAGTCTTCCTTTAAGGTAGCTCTATATTAAAGTTTCTTCTATCAAATACAAGGGGCTTCTGTAAGACTAAATTAGGTTATGAATGTGGAAGCACACAGAGTTTTAAATTACAATGTAAATCTTGTGACTTTTTTAAAATGCAGATTTCTTTGCTTAAAGCAAATCAATGAACATGGAGGTTTAGATCAAGTTGTATAGAACCTATCAGGGCCACATGTGCTCTACTTGAAATAACTTTGAACTTCACAAAGCAGACAACAACCTGGCCTTCTGGTGTCTACACAAGCATGCCAGGATCATCATTAAAAATAACTATGGGAAAAAAATAACAGCAGGATGTATAGGTAAGGGCTTTCAGGCCTCAGAGATATGGTGGTATATGCAGGAGGCCTGAATGAGGGAAAGGTACTAGCCCTGTAGATACAGAGAGAGGAATGTTCTAAACAGAAGGATCAGCAAGTGCTAAGGCCCTGAGGCTGGAGCATTTCCATAATTGTTCCAAAAATAGTAAAGAGAATAGTGTGGTTGCAGTAAAGTGGGTAAAAGGAAGAGGCATAAGAATTGAGATCTGCATTCTATCTGGAAGTAGATGGGAAATCATTGTAGGGTTTTGGACACAGGAGTGATAGGATCTGAAAGGTGTTTTTTTTTTAAAGATTTTATTTATTTATGACAGAGAGAGTACAAGCAGGGGGAGTGGCAGGCAGAGGGAGAGGGAAAAGCAGGCTCCCTGCTGAGAGGGGGTAACCTGACCAGGGGCTCAACCCCAGGTCCCCAGGATTATGACCACAGCTAAAGGCGGTCACTTAACCAACTGATCCACCCAGGTGCCCCTTGGGATCTGAAAGTTTTAAAGGCTGCTGTATGACTAGGCTGAAGGGAGCAAGGGTGGAGGCAGGGACTCTATTGCCATAAGTCAGGCGAGGGATGATAATGTTTTAGACTGGAGTGGTCATCGTGAAGGTGACAAAAAGTAATCAGATTCAGGACATAGTTTGAAGGTACAGCCAACAGAATTTATTGGTTATATGTAGGATATAAGAGAATGGGAATATAGAATGTCTCCACAATTTTTGACCTGCATCACTTTAAAAAATGTAACTGTGGGGCACCTGGGTGGCTTGTCGGTTAAGTGGCTGCCTTCAGCTCAGTTCATGATCCTAAGGTCCTGGGATCGAGCCCCACATCAGGCTCCCTGCTCAGCGGGGAGCCTGCTTCTCCCCCCTCCACCCTCTGCCTGCTGTTCTACCTATTTGTGCTCTCCCTATATCTCTCTGCCAAATAAATAAAAACCTTTACCAAAAAAATGGAGTTGCTTTTTAATGAAACTGGGAGCCTGTTGAAAGAACAGATTTGAGGGAGAGTTGAGAATTCTTTTTGGAACATGGTACGTTCAAGATGTCCAGTGAGATGTCTAAGTGGAGATATCAAGAAGGCAGATTAGATGTTCAGGTCTGGAGCTGAGTGCAGAAGTCTGGTCTGAAAATAGACATTTGTAGATTTTTCGGTGCATTGGTGGCTTGTAAACCAGGGGACTGGGTTAATAGACAAGGAAGCATATGCAGCCAGAGAGCATGGAAAGTGCTGGGCCATGAAGTCCGGGCTATGAGGATGGACATGCAAAGAAGATTGGGAAGGAGCAGCTAGTGAGGGAGGAGAACAGAGTCCTAGAAACAACATGGAAAAGTGTTTTCAGGAGGAGCATTCAAGGATATCAGATACTGCTTATAAGCTCACAAGGTCATGGAACATCTTACCATGCTCCAGCCTATAGAAGGTGCTGATGGTTCTGACAAGAACTGTTTCAAGGTGTGGTGGGAGCAAAACCTGTTGGAAGGGGGATCAAGAGAAAGGAGAAAAGAGAACAAACACCATTAGATACATTGTTAAAGGACTTCTTGGGAAATGGGGGAGAGAAGCGGGTGGTAGGTAGAAGACATAAAGCATCAGTCTCTTTTTTTTAAAATTTAACTTGGCAAGAGAATCTGTCCGTGAGCTTGGGGTCAATCCATTTTGCTCCCTCCCTTCAGGAGCCAGTCTTTGGCGATCAGGCTCAGTGTGGATACAGTGTGTCCTCAAATTTCTGAAATCCAATTTTCCCTAGTTAAACTTTGCTGCCCTCCCTTTAGCATGCCTTTCACAGAGACCTGGTTGAATGTGCTTGTGTGCTCACAGGGACATTCATACCTCCCACACCTCATTTGGTGTGGAGGACACAGCCTAGAGTAAATGCTGACTCAGTCCCAGTGGCAGAACCTTGAGCAGGTGCAGTGTGGGCATTGTGTGCTGGCTGTCCTTCTTTCCTCCTCTGAAATTCCTCTGGGGTTATGGCCTGTCCTAAGCCATGGTCCTTTCTTGTATTTCTAAGACTGGTGGCCAGGCCTGTCCCTCTCCTGTCATTTGTGAGCTCCTCAGGCCCTCACTGGAGCTCTGGGAGCCCCAGATTGCCTGCTGGTGTTGATCCGCTGCTTTTCATTGGTATCTTTGAACTCACACTCTGATGGCCCCACTAGCCTGCACACCCCCGTGTGAGCCACCGGTTCAGAAGTGTTCTCCAGAACTTCGAACAGTAGCTAAGGACCAGAGAAGAGGAAGCGAGTAGGTCTGTGAGTGCCATCAGAAGCAGAAAAGTCTGATGTTGCCATTACCACAGGTTGGTGGAAACAGAACAGTTGTATCCACTTAATGCTGCCAGCTGATCTGTTCATGTTGGGGCAGACGTGTGTAGGTGTGTAAATACACATACACACTCCTATATGCATCATATCCATATATTCACTTATATTTACCTGTGTGTGTGTGTCTGTGTCTGTGTGTTTGTATCTCTATTCCACAGTGGGAAGTGGTGAAATTAATTTTTTATATCCAAAAATACCCAAGGGAAGAAATACTGTCAAAAATCATTCTACCCAAGGCAGGGCTAACTCAAGTTTGTGTGTATATAGTTACTGATAATGTTTATAGGTTAAACGTTCTTCATATTTAACTTGACCATCAAGGAAACATTTTCTTGGATGTATTTTTGAGTCAGAAGCATGTTCTGCTAGAAAGAAATCAGGAAGAAATATATCTCAATATTTTGCATATGAAGTAGTGAGCTTTAAAGTTTTATTTTGGTTTTAGGACTAGAATTCTGCAGGGGAAGAAAAGCAAATGAGAGCCATGTAGAGATCAAAAGCCACTATGTATTTAAGATTTTTTATTTCCCCAGGAGAAAGTGGTTGAGGGGAAGATGAAGTTATAAATGTTTCTAATTTCAGAAAGACGCTCAGGAAATAGGCTTTTTTTTTT
>RCUC01131472.1:0-13525 GCA_003697995.1 Taxidea taxus jeffersonii
GAAAAACTCACCTGCATCCAATGGAATGTAAAGTCGTCGGCAGTCTTTCTGGAGAACAACTGGAAAGCATGGTGAGTATGCGTGTCCTGTGACATAGCCATTCTAGTCGGGCGTCTAAACCCCTCCTGTCATCTCAGCTCCCACAGTCCCCACGTGGGCGGAAAGTCCAAAGTGCCAGGGAGTTAATACCCTCTCTATCCCCCTTCCCCAGAGCAGCTCATGCCTGACAGGAGCTGGTGCATCAACACTTAGGCTCTTGGGTGGGACCACGTAGCGGCAGGCCCTCCACCATCTCCCAGAGCCCCCCAGCAGGAGAGGGCCCTAGCTGCCTGTGAACCTGTTCATTTGCCCTCATTCATGTGCCATCGTTAATGCTTACTGACCTCCTTCCTTTGCCGGTCTCCCCTCCCCATCGCCCCACTTCCGTGCTTCCTGAGATCACTTTCCAGGGAGACCACTGGAATCCGATTTCTTGTCTCAGGGTCTGCACCTAGAGGCGTCTGAACTGAGACAACACCTCAATCCTCCACCCACCCATCATTTACTGAAGCCCCAAGGGGTGCCAGGCACCGTTTCAAGTGTTGGGGACACAGCGGGGAGCAGGTAGCTCATGTGCCTAGGGTCCTGGGGCTTCTATCCCAGTGACCTCAGAGATTCATACAAGGGTGTAAAGCGAGGTGTGTCAGGATGCTCACTCCAGGGGCGCGTGGGGGGCTCAGTCAATTAAGGGTCTGCCTTCAGCTCAGGTCATGATCCCAGGATGGAGCCCTGTGTTGGGCTCCCTGCTCCGCAGGGAGTCTGCTTCTCCCTTTCCCTGTGCTACTCCCCATGTTCTTGTGTGCACGTGCACGTGCGCGTGCGCTCTCTCTCAAATAAATAAATAAAGTTTGTTTGTTTGTTTTAAAGATGCTCACTCCAACATAAAGCTGTAAACACCACCCCCTACCCCCAGGATATGGATCCAAGGAGCTACTCCTGGGCAGGAAGGGGGTGAAGGAGAGGGAGAAATGACTCCATCTCAAATGCCCCAAAGTGGCTCTTGGCCTTTTCCCCCCACCAAACCCTGATTAGTGACATGCACAGCACCTGCCCCAGACAGAGATCTCATTCCCTGGCCTGTCTGCATGCTTACCTCTGTATTGGCTGCCCCTGCTCCAGCAGAAGCTCTGAGAGAGAAGGGGGCCTTGCTTATCTCGGCCTCACAATGAAGGTCTATACTGGGGCTGCCCATGGTGGGTGCCCACCGTGCCCATAGACATTTTGGAGAAGTTGTGCCTCCCAAGGTTGTGCCAATCTCAAGGCTTCACAGGGGAACCTAAGCAGAGGGGGGTCCCCATCCTCAAGGTTTGGAGTGTCTGGCTATCTCAGGTCTAGTGAACTCACGGGCTTCTTATTCCCGCAGAGGAGGAATCTTGTTCTCCCCTTTCCTCAAGGTCCCCTCTCCCTTGAGGTTTGCAGATAGAACCAATCAAGGTTCATCAGAGGCCTTCAGGCAGAACCCAGCGCTTTCCTAGTCTAAGGCCCAGCGTAGGCCTCCTTGGCCGCGGAGGAATGAGAGGGGGTGGGGAGGCAGTCATCCCTTCTAGAAGCTGGCCTCCCAGGCTGGAGATCCCAGAGTCCAGCCTGGGACCCCAGAGCCCTCTGGCCCCTGTGCTTCCCGGCACCCCCCCCCCCCCCCCCCCCCCGCGGGCGCACCCCGCCCCTCCCCCCCCCTCCCAAGTCCAGAGCAGGTCTCAAAGCTGGGCAGGGTCAGACCAAGAAGCACCCCCATTCTGCTCAGCTTCCCTTGGCTGGGTGCTCAGAGCAGGAAAAGGGAAGCCCCCTTCGGTTCCCTGGACTCTGCTCACTGGTTCCCTGGCTGTGCCCGAAGGTGGCTGCACCTGGGGGTGGAGGAAGCTCATCACCTGTTCCTGACAGGGTCTCTGGAGCCTGGAGCCCGGAAGGAGGCCCCGAGGCTCGTTTTGGGAGCGCAGTGCCTCCGGGCCCCCTGTTTCCCCGACTGCAGCCTGAGCCAAAGTTCTAAGACCCCTGCGCCTCCGGCCCGCCCCTCACCCACCGCGGGGAGAGCGGGGGTCGGACTGCCCTCCTCCCGCAATCCCTCCGCGCCCGGAGTTGGGGGCGACCTGCGAGGGCCCAAAGGGAGGCGGGGCCGGGCCGTCCGCGGGGCGGGCAGGCGGGGCGGCTCCCGGGCTCCTGTCCCGCCCGCCCGCCCTGACTCACCCAGGCTGGCCCGGGAAACTCTGCGGGAGTCCCGGCCGCTCCGCTCCCAGGGACCCAGGAGTTGGGCCCAGCGTCCCAGCCGGAGCGGTGAGTAGGTGACTCTCTGTCCCCGGGGACGGGGTGGCGGGACTGGGGGCTGGCCCACGTGAGGACCGCCCCAGGTGCCGCTGACCCTGGCGCCCAGCCCGCGGCCCGCTGGGGCGCACCAGGAACTGGGGAGGTGGGGGCGGCGAGAGAGTCGGCGGCGGTCGGCAGCCCAAGGGCGCCTGTCCGGGAGCGGGAGGTGGGGCCGGGGGGTCTGGGCTGGTCGGAATGAAGATCAGCAGGATGGGGGAACCCCCCCACCCATGGGGTCTTGATCCCGTTCCCCTCTCCTTGCCTGCTGGGGAAAAAAGACAGCGATAACACACCTCTGGGAACCGCTCAGTGCCCCCAGAACCTTACCCCTTGGGGTCCTTTACAGGTTGTCCCATCCAGGACTCTTAAACCTCAAGACTCCCTACGCTCCCAAGTCCTGGCAGTGCGGCTTGGAAACATACTAGGTTGGGAGTCCCCAAGCCCGGGCCTGGCCCAAGATCTGCTACTAAGCCCCCCCCCCCCCCCCCCCCCCCCCCCGCCCCTTGCACTTTTTTCCCTCTCAGTTTCTGCCTTGTGCCAAAGTCAAAGATTGGACCCGTGTGTTCCAAAGCCTGTTTCAGGGCTGACAACTATCACTGTGTCTTCCTTGCCCATTAGCATGGGCTGTGGGTGAGGAGGGGCCAGTGCCCTGTTTTGGGAGGCCGGCTGGGAGCTCCGGGGAGGGCCTGAGAGAGCAGAAGCAGGGGTGAGGCATGGATGGGTGGAGCTCAGGCTGGGCCTGGTGGTTAGGTGGACCACGACCCTCCAACCTGGCCTGCCGAGCAGCAGCCGTCTGCCCATCTGTTCTCTGCCAGAGGTCCCCTCTGAAGGTCTTCTGGAGAAGACACGGCGGCATCTCAGCAGAGGTTCTCACCCACAAGAGTACGGGGCGGTGCGGGGCGGCGGGGGGGAGGATGCTACCAGGCAGATGAGACTTGGGGGTTACGCTTTAAATACCACTCGTAGCTGTGAAACCTCCAGCTGGTTATTTCCCTCCCCGAGAGTCTGGAAAATGAGGGTTGCAGCACCCTCCCTCCGAGAGAGTAGGGATACAAGGAGGTCCTGGAAGCATTTGGTGGCCATAAGGGGCGTGTGGCCCAGTGGCTGTTTTCCTCCGGACTCCCCCTCCCTCAAGCCCTCGGCCCCCCCAGCCCGGCTCAGACAAAGTTGGGGGGGCCAGTCTTGTGTCTGTGGAAGCTTAATGGCAGGTTCGGGCCATCCAGTTTGAGTCATGGAGACAGATAATGATAACCCCCATGTCTGCCTCCGATGGTGTTGTGTATGTATACCTTGTTCGGTGAGAGCCACTGGGGACCCTGGGTGTCTCTGCCTTGTTGCCTTTGATTGTAGTCCCGGCATGGTGGGCACTAGAGCTCCCGGCCAGGCGAGATGCACACAGGCAGGAAGTTGGTCCCTGCCCATGGAATTCTGTCACAGCCCCCAGAAGTGCTCTCCTTAGGTTGAACAGCGGAGTGGGGTCCCTCACAGGGACAGGTCCCCAGGGCGGGGAGAACAGCGGCCGGCTCCCAGGTATCCCCTCAGCTCAGTGTGTACATCCAGATGCACACTCCAGAATGCCCCCAGGTGTCGCCTTGGATGACTACCGTGTACATTGCCCGCCCCCCCCCCCCCCCCCCCCCCCCCCCCCCCGCATGAGATTCCCCAGGGACTGGACTGATACACACAGCTTTCCTTTTAGGACCTGGTGTCACAGTGAGAGTGAAGGATGGGGCACTGTGGGAGGGAGCCTCAGTTCTGTCTGAGCACCCCCTGTCTGTGTGCCCAGTTGGGGTGAGTCAGGGCCTGAGTCAGGGGGCCCTGCCCCTGCCATCCCAAAGTGAGGGCCTCTGATGGGATTAGAAGGTGCGGTGGACTGCCCCGCCCTCAGCCTGGTGGGCAGAACCCGCATCCTGTATCCTTGCCTACCTCCACCCCATCCCCACCCAGGAGCCAACCCAAGGCCTCACTGACCTGGGGACCAAAAAAGGGAGGGCGGGAGGGAAGTGTCGAGTAATTGGCTGAGGTGTGGGCCAAGGCCAGGTTCCCCTCCCCTAGGAAATGGGTGAGAGGCTGGGGGACTGGTTGATGGCCCAGATGCCTCCCTCCCTTTCCCAGTCTCTGGGAACCCCATGTGGGAAAACTGGCAGGGTAGAGGAGCACGGATGCTGGGAATGCCTGGAAAGCAGTGCAGGTCTTGCTGCCTCCCTTTCCTTCCATCCAGCCTCAGGGAGCTGGGTAGGGAGGCTCCCTGTGGGAGGCAGGCTCCCCCGCTCCCTGCTTGGGAGGGTGATGTCCCAGCTTGGGGCCCACGCCGACATGTGACTTGCTCCTGGCCGTCAGTATCTGAAATAATGATACCTTGGTCTAAAATGAAATCCAGGGACAGACAGAGTGGGCTGGTGGCCCAGCCCCAGTCCGGGCCGTAGGTGTCACTCTGGCTTTTCCCTGTGTTTTCCACTTCCTGATCCTCTGCCCTTCAGGCATCCTGGCACCCCCTACCCAGGTTTCTGTTTTCTGCCTCAGATTCTGGGCACCAATCCCTATAGAAACCCAGGTGTCCTAGTGCTCTCTCCCCCTAACTGACCAGCCTTTGGTTTTGCCACTCCCTGCCCCTCGGGCCCTGTAACCAGAGCCAGGCTCCAGCCGGCTTTTCCGGTTGGAGGTTGGAGGTGGTGCCTGGAGCGCCCCTGAGGGAGGTGGGGGGCCACACCCCGGAAGTCCTGAGCCTGCCTCGGCCGCTCTCTGGCCCAGTGGCAGAGGCCAGCAGCTCAGATGGGAGCAGGGATCCCGGGAAGCAGAAGTGGGGAGAACAGTAGTAGCCTGGCTCCAGGAAGGAGGTGAGGTCTGGGGCAGAGGGAAAGGGGGCACGCAGCTCGTGCGCTCTGCCAGGCTGGGGCAGGCGAGAACACAAACTGGGAGCAGAGGCAGGTGTCTGGCTCGCTGGGGGCGCCGGGGCCCACGACCAGGCGCCCCCTCTTGAGGGTCTCTGCAACCCCTGCCTCCCCCTCCCCCGCAGGAAAGATGATTCCCGTGGCCGAGTTCAAGCAGTTCACGGAGCAGCAGCCCGCCTTCAAGGTGCTCAAGCCCTGGTGGGACGTGCTGGCCGAGTACCTCACCGTGGCTATGCTCATGATCGGGGTCTTTGGCTGCACTCTGCAGGTGAGGCGCACGGCTGGAGAGGGGCGGGGCCTGGATGCGCCGATGGGGAGGCGGGCCCTGGCGGGGGCGGGGCCTGGGGATTCCGGAAGTCTTCCTGCCGTTGGGGCACAGTTCTGCAGCCTGGAAGGGGGAAATCCAAGTGTTGTTTCCTTCCGCGGGCTGTGAGGGAGAGGGAGCATGCGTTCCCTGCCTCTCTCCTTCCCGGGTCTCCGGTGTCCTCTGGCATTCCTTGGTGTAGAGATGCCGGTCGCTCCTCTTCCCTGTGCATGTGTCTTTGTCCAAAGGACGTAAGGCCCACGTTAATGACCTCACCTTAACTTGATCACGTGTGCTCTGCAAAGACGATCTAGTCACAGGTATTAAGGGTTAGGACTTCAGGATCTTTGGCGCGGGCGGAGAGGGGGAGGGCCGGAGCATCGCATTCAACCGAACTCCTTTTTGAAAGACTGAGGCGCTTTCAGAGGCTTAGCGACTCTTCCAAAATCACAGCCAGCTGGGGACAGTCAGGGCCTGGGGCCTCCTCCCACCTTCAGCCCACCTCTCTCCCCCCAGCTATCCAGGCCGACCCAGCTCCTTGACCCTCTCCCCACACCTCATTCCCAGGTGACACAGGACAAGATCATCTGTCTGCCCAGTCACGAACTCCGAGAGAATTTATCCGAGGCCCCATGCCAGCAGCTGCTGCCACGCGGCGTCTCCGAGCAGATGGGGGGCCTCCGGGAGGTCAGCGGCCTCAAGAACAACTTGGACCTCCAGCAGTACAGCTTCATCAACCAGCTGTGCTACGAGACCGCCCTCCACTGGTACGCCAAGTACTTCCCCTACCTGGTGGTCATCCACACGCTCATCTTCATGGTCTGCACCAGCTTCTGGTTCAAGTTCCCCGGCACAAGTTCCAAGATCGAGCACTTCATCTCCATTCTGGGCAAGTGTTTCGACTCGCCGTGGACCACGCGGGCCCTGTCCGAGGTCTCTGGGGAGAACCACAAGGGCCCCGCTGCGGGACGGGCGACGGCGACCGCGGAGGCATCCGCGGGGCCAGGAAAGGCAAGTGAGGGTGAAAAGGAAAAGGTGCTGATGGAGCCTGAGAAGGTGGTGACGGAGCCACCGGCCGTCACCCTGCTGGACAAGAAGGAGGGCGAGCAGGCCAAGGCGCTGTTTGAGAAGGTCAAGAAGTTCCGTGTGCACGTGGAGGAGGGCGACATCTTGTACACCATGTATATCCGGCAGACGGTGCTCAAGGTCTGCAAGTTCTTTGCCATCCTGGTCTACAACCTGGTCTACGTGGAGAAGATCAGCTTCCTGGTGGCCTGCAGGGTAGAGACCTCGGAGGTGACAGGCTACGCCAGCTTCTGCTGCAACCACACCAAGGCCCACCTCTTCTCCAAGCTGGCGTTCTGCTACATCTCCTTCGTGTGCGTCTACGGGCTCACCTGTCTCTACACGCTCTACTGGCTCTTCCACCGGCCCCTCAAGGAGTACTCCTTCCGCTCCGTGCGGGAGGAGACCGGCATGGGGGACATACCGGACGTCAAGAATGACTTCGCTTTCATGCTCCACCTCATCGACCAGTATGACTCGCTCTACTCCAAGCGCTTCGCTGTCTTCCTCTCCGAGGTCAGTGAGAGCCGCCTGAAGCAACTCAACCTGAACCATGAGTGGACGCCCGAGAAGCTTCGGCAGAAGCTGCAGCGCAATGCCCGCGGCCGGCTCGAGCTGGCCCTCTGCATGCTCCCGGGGCTGCCGGACACCGTCTTCGAGCTCAGCGAGCTGGAGGCGCTGCGGCTGGAGGCCATCTGCGACATCACGTTCCCCCCGGGCCTCTCGCAGCTGGTGAGCCTGCAGGAGCTCAGCCTGCTCCACTCACCCGCCAGGCTGCCCTTCTCCTTGCAGGTCTTTCTGCGGGACCGCCTCAAGGTCATCCGCGTCAAGTGCGAGGAGCTTCGAGAGGTGCCCCTGTGGGTGTTTGGGCTACGGGGCCTGGAGGAGCTGCACCTCGAGGGGCTCTTCCCCCCGGAGCTGGCTCGGGCGGCGACCCTCGAGAGCCTCCGGGAGCTGAAGCAGCTCAAGGTGCTGTCTCTGCGGAGCAACGCCGGCAAGGTGCCCGCCAGCGTGACGGACGTGGCCGGCCATCTGCAGCGGCTCAGCCTGCACAACGATGGGGCCCGCCTGCTGGCCCTTAACAGCCTCAAGAAGCTGACGGCGCTGCGGGAGCTGGAGTTGGTGGCCTGCGGGCTAGAGCGCATCCCCCACGCCATCTTCAGCCTGGGCGCGCTGCAGGAGCTGGACCTCAAGGACAACCACCTGCGGTCCATCGAGGAGATCCTCAGCTTCCAGCACTGTCGAAAGCTGGTCACGCTCAGGCTGTGGCACAACCAGATCGCCTATGTCCCCGAGCATGTGCGGAAGCTCCGGGGGCTGGAGCAGCTCTACCTCAGCCACAACAAGCTGGAGACCCTGCCCAGCCAGCTGGGCATGTGCTGCAGCCTCCGCCTGCTGGACATCTCCCACAATGGGCTGCGTTCTCTGCCCCCCGAGCTGGGCCTCCTCCAGAACCTGCAGCACCTCGCTCTGTCCTACAATGCCCTGGAGGCCCTGCCCGACGAGCTCTTCTTCTGCCGCAAGCTGCGGACGCTGCTCCTGGGCTACAACCACCTGAGCCAGCTCTCGCCCCAGGTGGGGACCCTCAGAGCCCTCGGCCGCCTGGAGCTCAGGGGCAACCGCTTGGAGGTGCTGCCAGAAGAGCTGGGCAACTGTGTGGGGCTCAAGAAAGTGGGGCTCGTGGTAGAGGACGCCCTTTACGAGGGCCTGCCAGCAGAGGTGCGGGAGAAACTGGAGGAGGAATGAAGCGGGGGTGCAGAAGGTTGGGGTAGAGGCCTTCTGGTTGCTTCCATGCCAGAGTCTCTGCTGCTGTCTTCAAGAGAGGTGGCCAAGAGGGCCCAGGCCAGGAGAGGAGGAGCAGACACATTGGCCTCATGGAGTCCAGGCAAGATCCTGGGACTGGTCTGAGAAGAGACGGGAGGCGGTGGATTTGGGGTGGAACGTCAGAGAGGGATTAACTCAGTCCTTGGATTCTCAGACTAAAACCACACCTGTGTCTTTGGCTGGCTGGCTGGCCTGCCCCACCCGTGGACATTCTAGCTTGATTAGTGCCATATAAGGGGGTGCGGCACATCCCAATGGGATTTCAACCCTCCCCCCCACCCCCCGCCCTGGACCAAAACAGCTTCTATCTGGGGTTCTCTCCCAAGGAGGGGACACAGACACATGAGACCGGCAACCCTCACCCCCAGCTTTGATGCCAATCCCTTATTTATAAGTTGTTTGCTACGTACACGTGCACTCAGAAAAATGGTTCTCATATTTGGCTATGCATCAAAATCAACAACCCCAAAACAAAACATCTTGGGCCCCACCCCTGAAAGACTGACTCAGGTCTGGCTGGAGACCTGAGTCTGAAGCCTGTCAATAAGCATCCCAGGTAATTCTAATGAAGGTGGTCCTAGGTCTGTATATTGGGAATTGTGGACCGCCAGAATCTGGATGTCCAGTGCAGGGATTCTGAACCCTTTTTAAGTCCTAGATTTTTTTAAACATCTGATAAAAGCTGGGCACCTCCTTTCCCAGGAAAATGCTCAGGTACACATACATGCAAAGTTCCGCAAGCAACTTCAGGCAGGCAGCAGATTCCCCCAGATGTCCCAGAGGGCCACTCATGGACATCCGAAGGATGGCAGACTCCAGGGTTCAGAACGCCTGCGGGGGAGGTTACATTCTTCTGAGCACAGGCAGGGCCTTGTCTTTCAAATATTCCCTGTATGAGGGAGTATCTACCAGGAGATGCTTAATAAATAATACAAATTATGAGAACTAAACTTCTGATCTCTGGTATCCATTTCTGTTGTCTAAGCCTTCCATTCCACCAGACCAGTTATAGGCAAGCAGTGACACTCACCTGCCAGCTTCAAGGGTATGAGTTTTTCTGTCCTGGAAGCAGAGGCAGAGCAATCTTGGCTTACCAGGAGAAATTAGGTGGCATCCTCTGCCTACCTTTTTTCTGGAAAACCCCTTTTTCTCTACATTATCTGTTAGTTCTCCAGACTCCCCTTTCTGTTCCACCTGTCAGTTGTCACCACAGGAGTTCCCACAAGCCTTCATCGTCCACCAGTGTTCCTGTGCTGGACCAGGAGTACGTGGGGCATATGGGACAGGCCGCCTGACCCCCACCTCCTGGGACTGGACACCACGAGGTGTCTGCAAAATGTGAGCCTCTTCCTGGCAACTGAGAGCACAAGCAAGCTGCTTTCCGAAAACCAGGATTCCAGTTGGGGACACTTTCCCAGGCACCCATCAGACCAGTTAAGCCTTGGGGAAGACAGGCTGAAGCGCATTAACACCAAGGCCCATTTTCCGCATTGTCCAGGAGCAGGGCTCACATTCCGGGGCTGGAAGAAGACGGAAAGTCTTGAAATATTCCATTTGGGTCTGACCTGAACTCTCGCCATGACCCTGGCCCTGTCGTCGAGATGAGGGGTCCTGCCGCTGGTCCTAGAGACCCTACAGTGACCGAGCCCTACCCCGCCCCTCCCGCCCGTCCTTGCCCAACCCCGAGCTTGCTGAAATAGAAAGGGCTCCCCACGGGCGCCTAATTATGGTGAGAAGGCAGCAATTAAGCCTAACAGGGATCCTAATGAAGCACTGTCCCAGACGAGAAAGGCAGTTGTGAGGGAGCGTGGGTGCCAGAGAACAGGCCGGGCGGGGAAGAGCAAAAACCACGCTGGGGAGGACACACAGCAATAACCTACTCCCAGGAACAGCGGCAGAAGAGCGAGCCACGGTTGCGCATGCGTAGAAAAAGCCACGCGCGGGATCGCGTCTACCCCTCCGTACGCAGGCGCACCGCCCACTCCGCACCGCCGCCCCCGCCTTTCTCGGCAAAACAGTGTGAATGGATTTCAACACAGCGCCTCCCGAGACTGCGCTCGGAATCAGCGCGTGCGCTTCACGGTGAGACGCGTTGCACGTTGCCAGACGCGAGCTCTAGGTGGCGTCAGCCCTCCGGCTGGGAAGAAGCACGCATGCTCAGAGGTTAGGTACGAGGGATGGGCGAGCGCGCGCCGCGGGCATGCGCCCTGCAGGGAGAGACGGCGGCTCGGCGGGGTCATCCAGGCGCAGGCGCAGTGCGGTGTTTGTCTGCCGGACTGACGGGCGGCCGGGCGGTGCGCGGCGGCGGCGGGGAAGATGGCGGCGTCCTCCCTGGAGCAGAAGCTGTCCCGCCTGGAAGCAAAGCTGAAGCAGGAGAACCGCGAGGCCCGGCGGAGGATCGACCTCAACCTGGATATCAGCCCCCAGCGGCCCAGGCCCAGTAAGCACGGCGGCGTGGGGGAGGGGGCGGGCGGGGCGGGGCGCGCGCCGCGGGAAGCCCCGCCCCCGCCGCCAGGCCCCGCCCCCGCTTCCGGGGCGCTCTTGCTCCTCCTCTTCTCCGCCTTATATCCCCTGCGGTCGGCTCCCGGGGAGAGGGTCACGGTTACCCAGGGGGCGTGGGGCCGCGGGCTCCCGGGCTGCCCTCCCCCAACGTAGGGGTTTCCCCTTAAGGGGCCTACGAGCCCAGTTACCCGAGCCCAGGGCAAGGCCCCCCACCACCTGATGACCCGCCCCCTCACCGTGATCCTCGGAGCCTATGTCACCGTCACCTACCCGGAGCCGCGGCTCCCCCTAATCCACGCGACCGTGTGACCACATCCAGATTCCCGGCAAACGCGGACACCGCTGCCGACCAGATGATTTCGCTGCTGCCATCTCGTGCCCGGCAGGAGGCCCCTTTCCCTCTTCCGCACCTGGGTCCTTGTCATAGGGTTCCGTGGACGATCCACTCACACTCACACACACCCGGCCCGGGTGACCCCTGCGGTCATATGACCACATATAACTCCCTATTCCTCCGGACTCCTTCCTGGTGGCTGTGTCGGGGAATCCCTTTTTCCCAGGCTGGGCCCTTGTCATTGGGCCTGGCAGGCCCGGTCCCAAGCACACCCTACCCACATACACCAGGCACCCTCAGACTCTTCCGACTGGTTTCATTGCAGCTGTCCTGGGGACTGTTCTAGCTTCTCCAGGATTACACACCCAACCCCCAGCCTGGCAACTTTTCATCACCTGGACTCCAGTGACTCCCTCTCCCCTGCACACCCACACTCACCTAGCCTAAGGATACCCGAGGCGAGTGTGTGATACCTCGGCCTCCCAGCCCACGTACCCCTTGTCTCTGATCCCGCTCTCTCTGTGACCACCTCCCTGGCATCTTACCATCTGGATTCAAAAGCTGCTCCTCCTTCCCCCAACACTCACACCTGGCCTGGGATTACCGAAGCCAGTCTGCTTTCTTTGTTATGTCCCCCAGGACCCCCCCCCCCAAATCCCTCAGCTAGAGGGCATCAGGTCTTCACCCTCCCCACACACCTGAGGAATGGCACCCCACCACACACTTTGTGTCTCTCGAGCTGGCAAACTGGCCTCCTTTGTGCTTTTTCTGATACGATCCTTGTAGCTTATATAGCTCCCCAAGGGGTCGTCCGGGTAGGAGGGGACACCTCCCCCCACATCAGGGCATTGCAGTCATTCCCTGCTCACCCAGCCTGACCTTCACAGCCTGACCGCCCCCAACCCCTGTGTGCGGTCCTCTCCTCAACCTTCCCTCTTCTGACTTGGGGTAGTAGTGTGGGCTCCTCCCTGGGGCAGAAAGCCCTCCCAGGACTGGAGGGTCCCCTACTGGGCTCTGCAGTGCCGCCTCCGCTAACCCCAGCATGGAGGAGACAGGGCTGGGTATGGGGCCAGGGGTCCCTTATGGGGTGGCTGTCCCAGGTGCAGAGTGAGGCACGGTGAGGCCCATGGCGGGCAGTCCCTGAGGAGCCCCCTCCAGGCATCTTTGTCCGTGTCAGCTCCATCCATCCTCCCGGTCCTCCCATTTCTGTCGGTTTCTACCCGTCTCTGCAGTTTGGTGCCTTGCGCCTCCCCCCTCTTCCTCATTATGATTTGATTTCTTTTCTTTTGAACAAATCAGTTGTTTCTGTTGTGATTTATCGTGGTGTTTTTTTTTTTCTTCCTTTTCCCCATCCAGTTATTGTGATCACTCTAAGCCCTGCTCCTGCCCCGTCCCAACGAGCAGGTACCAGCCTTTTTATCATCGTCGCTTGGACATCTGCACCATTGACCTAACCGCTGCCCCCGCCGCAGAATGCCCTCCCCTACCCCCCATGCTGTGTGTGCGAGCGCGCGCCTGTCACTCTTACTTTCTCTCCTTGCGCACCATCAGTGATCCACAGTGTTCGGCCCACTTGGCCTCTTCTCTCTCCATTCACCTTCCACTCCTCCCTTCCTGGTGGGCTCAGTTTTGGACTCCTGGAAGAGGAAGTGAGCTCCTTTACCCACCGGGAGTCTGCCGCCCGTGAGAGCTCACGTGTGTGCGTGCGTGTATAGGGGAGAAAGAAAGAGAAGCTTGGGTCAGGCCATCGGGCTCTTCCTATTGATTTGTCTCAACAACACAGCAAACACATGCCGCCCGCTCTAGGGACACAGCGGCGGACAGAATGGACCAAGGGCCCCTTGTCGCGTGGCTGACAGTCACGGACAGCGAGCACTTTCCCAGTGTGGGACAAGCGGAGAAAGCAGCGATGCCTTGTAGAAAAGGCCGGGTCTGCAGGGGGTGGTTGGTCAGGGAGGCCTCTGGAGAAGCTGGGATATGAGCACAGGCTCGTGGGAGGCAGGGAGCCCGTGAAGGGAGGTAGAGGAAGCAGCCGGCGGGGTCCTGAGTGCAGGTGCTCGTGGGTGTGGAGCAGTTGTGTGTGTGTGAGTGTGTTTGTGTGTATGAGTGTGCGGGAGAGACCGAGACAGACACCTGGGGAGGGGGGTCTGGCCCTGTTGGCCCTTGTGTAGGTGGAGCACACAGGTAGGTGTGTGTGTGTGTGGGTAAGACAGCGTGGGGCTGGCTCTGTTCGGGGCTCTCGGCATATCGTCTGTATGTGTGCGGGGG
>RCUC01131473.1:0-33776 GCA_003697995.1 Taxidea taxus jeffersonii
ACAGAGAAAGGACAACTACTCTTTTCACCTAAAATCAGCAATGGCAGGTGCTTTGGAACAAGCTGTGGGACACAGGCTCAGCCTAAACTTCTTCGAGTAGCAGCAGTGGCCAGAGCCCTGGGAAAGGGGATGGGTTGGTGATGTCAGTCCCTGGGTGGGTCATCCCACTGAAAAGAGGCAGACAGTCACTTTGGATATCGTTCATCTAGTAGCTCAAGCGACTGATGACAATCTGGGAAGGCTTCCAAGAGGAGGCAGGACTTCAGCTGAGGTTAAGTACAGGAAGGACTTGGAAAAGGAGAAGATAGTTCAGACAGGTCTTCAAAATAATGGGGAAGCCAATTTGAATGAAGTGACTGTTTGATTTTTAAAGCTGATTTATACTTAAGATTAGCTCTGCTTGGATTCAACACACCAACTTTAGCATGAATAGATCTAATTCTAAATCACAAACATATATAAAAATCAAACATATATAAATGCATATAAATGTAAAATGCTCTGTATATCTGTTTCAAGATATTCCAATATATTAGAGATTATATAAATGCTTACATGCATTTCAAGGACCATCTTCTAACCAAGTAGCACTGACAAAACCAGGACTAATACACTAATATATAAGCCTAAATCTGCAAGAGGTTTTAGAGACAGACACCCCCCCCCCTTTTTTGAGAGAGCAAAAGCAGGAGCAGGAACAGTGGGGAGGGGCAGAGGGAGGGGAAAATCTGAAGCAGGCTCCATGCCCAGTTCCAGCCCCCACATGGGACTTGATCTCATGATGCTCAGATTATGACCTGAGCTGAAACCAAGTGTCAGATGCTTAACCAACTGAGCCACCCAGGCCTGTCCTAGAAAATGTATTTTTAGGGCACAAAGAAGATACATCTCCATGCCTACTTGGCACTTTGTGTCCAGCTTAACCCACTCAAATTCAGCATTCAAATCTGGGCATTATTGAATGTAATTTAAGTTTTTATGTTTTTCACCACCTAAGGCATCAGTTCGCACATGTATGTTTTTACCTTTGAACATGAAATACACTTATATTGTTATTTCATGGGTCAGGAAGCCACCAAAGATCGGTGGAGGACATGAATGCCAAGCTTGGGACTGGAGAGCTGATCCTAATGGTTTAGGACGTGTGTGGAACCCGGGGCTGCCAGTGTACCTTCGTTCACAATTACATGGGGGCTCAGGCAGATCTGGCCAAATACAGAGACACATGAGCTCTTAGTTTATTTCCTCTCACCACTGCTCCCTCTCCTTGACCAGAGGGGACAGTGACATGGGTATATGGACTGATGGGACGTCACCCTTCTCGTGACAAAGGTCCAGTAGCACCTCCAGGGCTGCCAGAGTCTCAGGTAAGAGGGTAGAGGTTGGAGCTGGGATTGAAAACTCCCATTTGGGACTGAGGCCAGAACAGAATGGTCCTAAGGATGCCTGGAGAAGACATGGCCTGGCATCTTCACTTTCATCCTTCTGGGAGACAAACTGACAATCCAGAGAGATACAGCAGAATCTGAGGAGCAACTGCCTCCAGAAACCATAAAGGGTGTCTTAAGCTATCCTGAATCCTGCCAGGTTCAGCGTTTGACTCACCGGTCTTCTCACCCTTCAGATCATGTAACACACTCTAGCTTTACCTCCACTCTGGAAGCCTGAGGGCATGAATGAGTATAGAGACCCAGCGAGAAAAGAAGATGGTGTCCCAGCCCCACAGGACCTCCTGTGGGTTCCGAGAGGACCTTGTGCCTGGCACAGAGATGAAACAGTAGCCGCTATTATTTCTAGAGCTAGAAAGACTGTCTTTGATCAAAATTGCCTGTTTAGAGACCTAGTATCTAACAAGGCAGCATGATAAAGCTAGCAATTTCCCTCTTCCCCTCCTGAATATCATATAATCAACAATATAGACAGAGTAAAATCATCAACTACACTTTTACTCAAAACACAAGAGAGACATAGAATCCCTAACTTCCAACAATATAGAAGAAGTCACCCAGACAGAAGTAAAATGTCCAGGGCCAATAAAACCAAAACCAAAACAAAACAAAGATATGTTTCTGACAGGCAAAGGGCTCCTCCTGAAGTCACAGACCAATATTTCCTGGCCAGTAAGGACTAAGGGATCTAAAGGAAAGGATGGGGTACAGATCAAGCAGAAGCTGCACAGGAAGAAAAATCAATAAAAAGGCAGAAAAAGAGCAAAGTGGCCTAGGGCAGCTGGTCTCAGAAAATGCCCACAAAATTGTTCTTTCCACAGGCAAGAGGCTCACTTCAAAGTTCAGCTTCAGTTTTAGCAAAAGAACTAGAAAAAGGATGGGCAGAGCTGTTTCATAGAAAAAGATTAAAAAAAAAAAAAGGCACCAAAACCACACAGAGCAGCCATTTTATCAGGAAGCCCTCTTTCACAGGCGACTCCATGAAGCCGACGCTTTTGTACCTGGAGTCTACAAAGACAGGTGGGTTCCTCCCTTCCATCTACTGCACTCCCTTTGAAACTGGCAGGCCGGTCAAGTCTAACTTATTCCAATAATAGTTTTTTTTTTTTAAGATGATGGCATGTTCATTTATATAATACATGAAGAAACTGGAAAAGAGCAGCAAAACTGGGCACGGAACACTCAGCAAGAAAGTTGGAAAAGGTGAAAATGTGGACCAAGTATGATACCATGAATTAAAGTGAAACAATCCTCTTTATGAAGAAAGAAGATAGAAGAACATACAGGACTCACAGAGGAAGAAACACTAGAGGAGACACCATTTATCTGAGAGAGAGAGTGAGCATGCATGACTAGGGGGAGGAGAAGAGGGAGGGGGACAAGCAGACTCTGTGCAGAGTGTGAGCCCAACGCAGGGCTTGATCTCACAACCCTAAGATCATGTTCTGAGCCAAAACTAAGAGTCAGACACTTAACCCACTGAGCCACCCAGATGCCTCTCAGTTGCTAGGTAAGTTTTGACCAAAATCCCCCTGTGGGACTTCACTCTGAAAGTATGCATAAATGTGCATTTGAAGTAACCTATATACAGCTATCCATTAAATTACTTGAATAGCAAAAGACTGGAAATAACTGAGATGTCTATGGTTAAATCAATTATAGTGCATCTGCCCGATGAGAAACTCTTAACAGCTACATGTATGATACCCAAGGATTTCTAAGATAACTTATGTTAAAAAAGCAAAGTGTATCATATGCTACTATCTGTGTTAAAGGGGAGAAACTGAGAAGCTGACCTTGCTACTTCAAGATACATCAAGAACCCTTCAAGGATATACAATAAACTAGTAAGAATGGCCTGTTTTATGGAGAGGGGCAGCTGGACAGGCAGTAGCCAGAACGGGAGGGAGAATTCCTGTATTCCTTGTAATACTCTTCCGTTGTGATGTCAATCTGTACCTCCTTAGAAAATTAAAGTCTGCTCCTTGTCTGTCTCCCCCACAAAGCCCTCTGTCTTGTCAGCGCTGAGCCCAAGGCCCCAAACCACAGGTGTCCAGGTGAGTTTTGCTGACTGGAAGAACACATGAACAAATCAAGGAACAGATGCAGCACTGGAGGAGGGCCCTGAGGTGGGAAAAGGCTCCAGTGCTGTGACCGCGGGAGTCCCAGGAGCTGTGCAACTCAGGAGAGCGCCTGCCACCCCACCAGTTCCAACGCCGCGTGCTAACATTTTCCTTTTTAACCAGAAGGGGAAAAGCAATCCCTAAACTCTGGATTTTTTAAATCAACACAATCTATGTGCTAGTGTCTATCCTGCCCTGTGATCAATTCCAGCACTCCCTGAGTCAGACACTCCGGGGGATGCAGAGATGATGAAGACGCTGCCCCTGCCTGGCGCTCCGTCTCCTCTCTCTTTATTTGTAAAAGGAGAACGTGTTCCCTCCACTGAGTTGGTAGAATTTTAATGATGAAGGGCCAAGCTACTTTCTCTCCCCCAAACACTCTTTCCTGGAGAACCAAGGTTCGGTTCAAGTATGTGTTCATCAGTAGCATCTTCCCAACACCCTCCAGGAGGACCTTTGGGGCATCCCCAGGGCCTCCAACTTCTGGTTCCGCTTTCCCATGCTACGCCACAACCTGTTTTGTCCCTTCTGGACCTTGAATGCTGGTGTGGCAAGGATTCTGCAGTTGTCCCAAGTGTAATTATCCCCAGTTCCTGGCAGAGTGTCTGGTTACCAACAGACAAGGACGTATGTTTGCTGAGCCACCATGAAAATAAAGGAGTACCCGGAGTTCTGTGACAACAGTACCCCCACCACCCTACAAACACCAAGAATAAACATGATGAACAGCTCAAGTAACAAAGTGGCTGGTCGTGTGCCACTGAGGATGGACGCAGGGGAGAGCCCTAACTACCACCGAGACAAGTAACTCCCAGCCAAAAGAAGACCGGACTGCGTGGGGCGGGGAAGAGGCGGGAGACATGCATGCGAGCCAGACTCAATTATGGCGAGTGTATGTGGAGACACACGCTGTGTCCGTGAAGCCTCAGGATGCCTGGGAAGGTGATCCTATTCTCCACTTCACACTGGAGAATACCAAGACAGTCGTGTGGGAGATCTCACCCATTCTCACTTCCAGTGCCCCCAACACACACACACAAAGGCCAAGACTGGCATTTGAACCCTGGACTGAGTGACTCAAGCCATGCTCTTCCCTCTACCCATGCTGACTTGCTTATGGGAAAGGATGGCCTGGTTCTCCCAGCATAAAATACCACACACAGCCCCTTGCCCCAAGCCAAGGAATTATAAGGAAGCCTGGAAGCTCTGAGTTCAAGGGTCCAAAGGCTGAAATGAGGCCCACAGGCTTCCAGACTGGCACTGACCCAACACAGTGGCCTACAGCCAGGCTGGCAGCAGCCAGTGGTCCCTGGCATCCCATTTTCCTGTTTCCTTGTATGTTGTAACTGAGGGATGCTCGAACGAGCCCACACACCTGGCTGCTTTCATCACTGGCTTCCCACTCCTGTCTGCATAGTTACCACTAAGTAATTTAGTTTATCTGTGACTCCGTGAGCTTATTTGGAAACCATGGAACGCTGCTTACAGAAAATTAAGCTTCATTTTCTTTAAGCACCAGCCACTAGTGCAGGCAGGAGATGGTGATTTGGAGGTAACTGGTTTATGCATATGCAAACATGATGCATTTAGCAAATTATGTAGACTTCACACTTCAGAGCACTGACGAAAACAAAAGTACCTCCGAAAGAAATTCTAGCACGACAGAGTCATTCTGAAAAGAATACAGAGACACTGGTTTTTGAAAACTGTTGGACTCAGATATGGATGGAAATAATGGTTTTTGATGTGCAACATGGGGTGGCCACAAGCCTACTGAACAGGTCTCATTTTAAGTGGTGTTAAGGCATCTCGAAGGACTTCCAAGAATTATAGCCCACGGAGTGCCTTGAGACTGAATTCATGGCGTGATGAGGCTGCACATTTCCAACTCAATTCCACTGTGACTCTTCTGCCTCACACAATTTCCCAGCATACATTTTTCTTCTTGGGCCTAGAGAGAGAATTCTAGAATGACCTCGAGCTCAAACAGCATCACAACCATTGAACCTGCCATCTGGGACACACCTACTCCATTTGGCTTCAGGCTCTCCCAAGATGTCACTGTCAAGACATGGTGCTGGAGAGGTGATCACGAGTCTCCCTCTGCTGAGGGTCACCTTACAAGCCAGCACAGTGGACTTGAGGGCTGCTGGGTGGGATGGGAGAGAGTCCTGGGCCCAAGGGCTTCCAGTCTGCACACCGTCTGTCTGTAGGCATTGCCTCTCTAACTGATCTGTGGTACTCTGCTGGCTAGATGTCACCCGTGTGGGAAGGTGGCACCCGTGCAGCTCGGCTTGGGTCCCATTCATCCGCAGTAACAGCTGGTGTAATCACTTGTCCCAAGAACTGCCATGTATTAAAACACCTGTTAGTGCTAACAACCGCTTTGCCTTCACTGTTTTCATTTAATTCTGGGGATAACTTGTCAGAGTCATTATTATTTCTCTTACTGAGGTGGAAACTGAAGCAGAGAGAGGTTCAGTGACTTTTTTTCTAGCTGTCACTGAGTGCTTATTCTATGACAGATGCTCTGAAGACAAGGAGGATCTCACTGAATCATTATACCCATGAGGTAGAGAGGCAGAGACTTTCATTAATATCCACTGTCCAGCCTGTGAACCAGAAGTAGTTCTGTAGCTGGGAGTCACATTTGAGTCACAGCCACAGCCACATCTGTCCTGGTCCTGCCATTTCCTACATTATCACTGTTTGAAAGGAGCTCCCCATTGCCAGAAAATGAAGACAAGCCAGGGAAGGAAGAACTTGGGCATGTGGGAGTAATGCTGGTCTCTGGGACCCAATGCTTTCTTTTCTCTCCAGAACTTCCTCCCCATCACAGAGGCAGGAACACACGATTCCAAGTGGTAGACTTGTAAATCCTTACCTCTTAGAGGCAGGCATTACTATTATTCCCATTTTATAGCTGTGGAGACTAAGCTTGGAGAAGTTATGTCAACTAATTGAATTCAGCCAGGTACAAATTATCAGGCTCAGGGTTTGCCTCAAGACTGTCTGACTCTGGGCCTGTATTCTTAGGCAGGAGGCCGTGCAATAGTTCATCTAGTAACTAGGGACATGGTATTGATGGTCTGAGAGCTGGTTCTAATTAAGATCCTGTCTCATGATGAGGAACACACACTAAAATGATGACCCTTTAGTTGATTTTATATTAGATGGTTGCAAAAATACAGTTGTACCATTACAAACAACTATAATATTTCTAACACTAAAAAAAGATAGCCATGAAACACACAAACAAAAAACCCAAAGCAACACAAAGCAAACCTGGAAGCCAACGTCCTATAACAGGGTTATAGGTTTTGTGAATTTGTGAATTATGGTTCATAATTTGTGAATTATGGTTCACAAATAGGTCAGCCGACAGAGAAGGCATTACGAAGTCTGACAAAGAAGGACAGGGCATAAATATACTTTGAGGGATGCCTCAGTGGCTCGGTGGGTTAAGCCTCTGCCTTCAGCTCGGGTCATGATCTCAGGGTCCTGGGATCGAGTCCCACATCGGGCTCTCTGCTCAGCAGGGAGCCTGCTTCCTCCCCTCTCTCTGCCTGCCTCTCTGCCTGCCTGTGATCTCTCTCTCTCTGTGTCAAATAAATAAATAAAATCTTAAAAAATATACTTTGAGTATATTAAATGAAAAGAGCAAAATACAGAAGTGTCTATATTTGATCTTACTTTTGTAACATGTAACTGGAGAGTGTCGACATGGGGAGGGAGAAACAAGTAGAGATGAGGTAGAGAAGTGAAATTATGCAGTAAATGGTAAACAACAATAAATAGTGGGTCTATTATGTGTGAGGTGGTCTCTGTTCCTGCTCTTCTTTTACGTGTGGCTGTTTCCTAGTGGTGTATAATAAACAAATATCCATTACGCTATGATTTTTAAACACCTGTTTTTTAGACCTAAGAATGTGTATGGAGGTGAGGGTAAGACAAAAATGGAGTCAGGGGTGCCAGGGTGGCTCAGTCAGTCAAGCATCTGCCTTCAGCTCAGGTCATGATCTTGGGGTCCTGGGATCGAGCTCAGAGTTGGGTTCCCTGCTCAGCAAGGAGTCTGCTTCTTCTGCTGTCTGCCCCTCCCCCCAGCTCATTCTCTCTCTCTCTCTCTCTCAAATTAATAAAACCTTAAAAAAAAAAAAAGACAAGAAAAAAGGAGTCCAGTGAGGTTCAGAAAAGGTTGCTGGAGTCCAGAGTGCATGGATATTTCCAGAAAATCATTTCTTGGTGAAATTCATTTGGCAAATATTCTTTCTTTGGTGACCTAAACTGCAGAATCTCATGTTAAGGAGAGTTGATATAAATTGGCGTAAGGTAGAGGATCCTAAATTTATATGACCTGAGACCACGTGTGTGTGTGTGTGTGTGTGTGTGTGTGTAGGACATAATATCTTCCAGCTCTGAGAAGCCCACACTGGGAAGTATTTGCCTGCAGCTCATTATTTATTTCTCTCTCCAATCTATGCGTAGTCCAAATGCCATCCTCTGTCTCCTAGGAATTCGCTTTTCTGACACCTGTGACACTAATGAAGTTTTTCCTCTCAGCAACTCCTGTAAATATTTTCAGAATTGAAGTAAAAGCAGAATAAACATTCTTCCTCCTTTTGCACGGGGGACACCTGGATCTGTGGACATCATCGCAGGTCAGCATCCTTGGTGATACACGGAACAGCATGTTTCTTTAGGGCCGTTGCTGCCAACACAAGTGTTATCACTGAGCAGTGTACTTTTTCTGAGAACTTGTTTGGGACCCTATCAGCAAGTCTGGATCCTTCTCAAAGAAGGTCAGCAGGTGGCTCAGACTGGTGGCTGATTCGCGGGAACAGCGGGGAGTGGGGCGGTACGGATGGCTCTGGGGATGTGGGTTCCCTGTTGAACCCAGTTTTACTGGGCTATGTGGTCCCCAGTGGTCGTGTAGCCTCAAGACATTCAGGTTTACACATATGTCCTTGCTAGTCCGACGCTGGCAGTCTCAGAACATCGAGATTTGGGGTGTTTTTGGAAACAGGGTCCCGGACATCATTTACAAGCCACTTAATTAAGCCTGCAGTGTCCAGATTCTAAGCATCTAGGACAGAGGGAGAGGAGAGTAACCCTCTTAGGTCCCTGAGCTCCATCTAGAAAAGGGACTTACTGTGGCAATATGCCTGAGCTTATCACTCATAATGGAATATGTGCACAGCTAAAACTCATTAATCCAATGTTCTACATCAAGGGATATAAAAATCCTGACAGGAACAGATTCCCAAGAGGGTCACAATGCAGCCTCTGTATTTAGTTTGATTTTCGTTTTTAATTCTGTGTAACGACGTGAAAGCCCCCACCGACTCCAGGAGAAACCACCCATTTCTCTGACAGGGGTATTGTGTGTGCAGCAACGGTCTTGCCAGGAAAGCCCGCCCCAGCAGATAGCGGCCAAATTTGTTTAGAGGTGACTTCTCCAGGATGCATGATTCCCTGTGAAATTAGGCAGGGACTGATTTCAAGAGTCTCTTCGGACAACAGTGAATTCAGAAAGACTAATTTTTCCACATTTGCCAAGAAAAGGCTTAAGTGGCTGTGGGGAAGGGTTTGTACCGTGCTTATCACATTCATCTTGGGAAAGAGAACTCCACTGGCCTTTTGGGAGGGCCGAGCAAGGATCCAGACGCTGGTGTTGGTGACACTCCCATTGCCATTCAGGGCACATTTTGACCTGAGAGGCTCCTCTCCCACATAGAGGGCTGAAGGAGCGGGAAGCCCTGCTGGGAAGGTCAGGACTTGACAAGGTCCTGCTTCTGAAACTGTAGCTCCCTTGCTGGATCTCCACAGGGAAGGTCAATAGCCCCGAATCACTGGACGCACACATAGGTGAAGGTCATCAACTGCAGAGGGACAGGGTCTCATACTGCACTGGGAGAGATGAACTCTGGGCTGTGTCTGTGCACCCCTGGAGGTATACGGGGAAAGGAAGACACATTATAGCACTGTTTCTTAATGTCACCAGATCCAGATCGGGAGGACATGACACTGAGCCTGATAACACATGGCTCTGAAAGGAATCCAGTCAGATGGGAGGGGAATGGAGGGAAGGAGGAGACAAAGCTTCCACATGGAATCTAAGACATGGAGTCTGAAGGACATTCTTATTGAAATGACTCAAGTTAGGCAGGCCGATGTTGCTGCTCTAAGTGGGAGAAAACCCAAGGAAGATGGGGTTATGGGATCATGATGCAGGTGCTTCTCTGGAACAAGGCCACCACATGCTGCAAAACCAGACTCATGACAGACGCTCGTGGGTTCATCCTGGGACCTTCAGGGACATGAGCTTCACTCACCATCTGTCATGCTCTCCTTGGGAGCTGAGCGGGCAGTCCTGTGGAGACCCATCCCACTGCTGTGAAGATACAGTGATGGGCGTGCAATGCCTAAAGCAGGAGCACAGTACCCGGTGGGTGGTGAACAGGTGGGGTTTTTCTAAAATACTCACACTCTGCCTTGCTTACTTAGGACTCTTCACAAGTGAGGAGCCGAATCGTCAATGTATGTGCAAGTTCAAGCCCAAATGGTATTTCTAAAACAAGCAGACTTATAAATCTGTGGGAAACAGATTCATCTCAAGAAGCAGAACCCAGAGTCTAAGGACGTGGAGAGATCAGACAGGTCAGCTTGCCACCAACTACAGTCTACCAGCATCACAGGAAGGGGTTTCCTGGCTCTCCCATGGGTTTCTTTGCTTGTTTTTTAAGATTTCATTTATTTGAGAGAGAGAGAGAGAATGCATGAGAGAGAGAGTGAACATACGCATGGGTGGGGGAGTGGGGGCTGGGGGCAGAGGGCGAAGCTGACTCCCGCTGAACAGGGAGCCCAACACAGGTGGTAGGAGACCAGAGGACCGAGGAGAGGAGAAGGGTCCCATCCCAGCACTTTGCCTGAGTCGGCTGTGAGCAGCACTCTCAGGGCTGCGTGGGACTCACGTGACTCAAGGTGGGGCCCTCAGTTCCCCGAGAATGGGGAGTGAAACAGAGTCACCATGGACCAGAGGAAGCAGAACATGTGGTATTTGGTTTTCAGTCTGTCTTACTACCAGAGAACAAGACCTTAGCAGTCACACGCAGCACTGGGCTCCCATCTCTCTGACGGTGGTACGCTGATGACACAAGACTTCAACACGGTTGGAGCTTAACACACAGCTGCTACTGGTCACCAACTGAGATGGACTGAGGCTGCCACTCTGGCTACTTTTTCTGGGTCAGATTCCAAGGGAAATGTGGCAGTGATCGAAAAAGTCACAAAAGAAAAAGAGGATCAGGAGTCTATTATTAGTCCCCCGACCTAGCTATGTGTGTGTGCATATAAACGAGTACTACATAAAGAGCTTCTGTACTCTAATAATTTTTTAAAACACATGATAATATTGCAGGAGACCTTCAACGGGACCAACAAACAGTATGTAATCCTATAGAAGAACTTAGTGTTTTAAGGAACGTCACAATAAAACTATTCTACCAATGGCATCATTACATATGCAGTTTTAAAGGAAAAGAAACAGCAGAAAGTTAAAGCCTCACCTGACAATGGTACATCAATGAAAATCTCATGTGGATTAAAGGCTTAGAAGTTAAAAACAATTAACAGTACGAATTATTAGAAGATGAATAAAGGAGGACTCTGCACCGATCTAAGCAACAAAAGAAACAACTTTTAGAACAAAAATGAGAGGTTTGTATTCATTAAAAGACCCATCAGAGCCCCACAGTCTAGAGGAGACCCGCGGACAGCCTGCCACCATCCCATCAAACTTCCAACAGAACAAGTTGAGCCTGAAAGCTCTGTAAATTACAATTCAGCTTCAAGGCCCCAAAGCCCCGAAGGGAAGCCCCAGGTTCCCCTGCCCTGTGTCAGCTTTCACCTAGAACAGGCATTTGCAAAGTGAGGCCAATTTGGCACCTGCCCCACCGCCCACCCCAAGGGACGGGTGGTATAGTCTGGAGACACTTTAGGCTGTCACAACAGCGATAGTACCACTGGCGGGAACGCTGAAGACCACCTCCAGGGGTGGGGACAGGCCCTGGAACAAAGAATGACCTGACCCAAAACGTTCACAGCGCCAAGGTAAAGAACCTTGCCCTGAAAGAGAAACAGACACAGGTCCCTACCTTGGGATGACTGGTGGGTCCATCCCTACCACGAGCCACAGTTAAAGCTTCATCTTGCATAATCGAAGCTTGCCACCACCTTCACTTTGTTGACGCCCCCCAGCACAGCTCACGGTGACTGTGAGTACCACACTCGTGGAAAGGTGTGCAGACAGCCTACTAATATACAGACAGAATGGATGCATCTGTATGTCCAGAGAGGAGTGACGGAAGAGATAAGTCACCGCAGGCTCCCATCAGTTAGAAGTCCTGAAAGAATACTCTGCCTCTTCTCCTTTTGTTTTTCTGCAACTTCTTTTAGAGGTCTATTTCCTTTCCTCTCCTTGGTATCCAAATGTATATTCAAATATTTTTTGAATGTATATTTTACCTTTATTTGCATTTAAGCCTCTCCCCTTTTTCTCCCACAAGGTGTTGGTGAATTATTTTTAAAATGAAGCATGAGGAGCACCAGGGTGACTCAGATGGTTAGGCATATGCCTTTGGCTCAGGTCATAATATCTCAGAGTCCTGGGATTGAGCCCCGCATTGGGCTCCCTGCTCAATGGTGTCTGCTTCTCCCTCACCCTCTGCCTCTTGCCCCACTCATGTTCACTCTATCTCTCAAGTAAAGAGCACCTTTAAAAAAATAAATAAAATGAAACATTAAAAACAACCTAAGTTAATATAAACAATATCTAAAAAACAAGCTGGAAAACACTGTGAAAAAAGGCAGGCTCAATATTCTTAATATATAAAGAGTGCTTTCAAATCAACAGGGAAATCACGAGGAGTGTCACTGAAAAACTGACAAAGGTTATGAACAAATGCTTCAGGGAAAGACAACACAAATGGTCAATAAACACACACACACACACACACACACACACACAGCATTTCACTTCAATACTAATGAAAAAATGGAAGTGGAAATAGCAAATACTAGCGTAGACTTATAAAACTGGCAAACATTAAAAATGTAACTGCTGCTCATACACTGCTGGGGTGGAACGTGAGTGTGAATTATCCAATCTTCTTGAACATTATTTTGATTTTGTGAGTAATTTTAAAAATAAATAACCGGTTTCTAATTATAAATGCTGGGCTTGCTTTTGCAGAAAGTTTATAAAATACTGAAAAGCATAAAAATGAAAATGAGAATGGGCTAGCATGGCAGCAACTGAGAAACAAATAATGTTAATTTTCTGCATATATTTTCCTCTCTTTTCTGAGGGTGTCCTTGTTGGGGGTCCACACTGTACAGTCTGGTATATTGCTTTTTCTCAGGATTGTGTGAGAGCATGATCTTATGCCATCTTGTTATCTTTAAAAACATAATTTACGATTGTATCATAGGTCAGATGGATGTACTCTTCTGATAAGTCCCTCCCCTTCTACCCGACACGTGGGTTTTTACTCTTTTGTTTCTGTATGTCATCAACAAGGCTGTGCAAACATCCCTGTGACTCAATATTTTCTGTGTCTTCAATAATTACTTTTGCTGAGATTATTCTTAGAATAAGAGGACAAATACATTGTGAGTCAGACAAAACCTGAGAGATTTTGCCACCCACAGACCCTCATGACAGCAATTTCTCAGGGATGTACTTTAGACAGAAAGAAAGTGGGGTGCCTGGGTGGCTCAGTGGGCTAAGCCTCTGCTTTTGGCTCAGGTCAGGACCTCGAGGTCTGGGATTGAGCCCTGCATTGGGCTCTCTGCTCAGCAGGAGGCCTGCCCCCCCCCACCTGCCTCTCTGCCTACTTGTGATCTCTGTCTGTCAAATAAATAAATAAAATCTTAAAAAAAAAAAAGAAAGTGACTGGGGCACCTGGGTGGCTCAGTTGATTAAGCATCTGCCTTTGGCTCAAGCCATGATCCCAGGCTCCTGAGACTGAGTCCCGGGCTCCGGGCTCAGCGGGGAGACTGCTTCTCCTTCTGTCCCTTGGCTGTTCATGTTTTCTCTCTCTCTCTCTTAAATAAATAAATAAAAATTAAAAAAAGAGAAAGTGACCCCCCCCCCCAAAGCAACTTATTAGGTACAGAAGGGATGATGGGCAGAGAGAGGCAAGTATGTGAGTAACACTAACACTAAACAATGTTAACTATATAAAACAATAGGAAGAGCTTGGAAGTTACGAGAGTGTAGAACTCAAACACATGCCAACAACAGCAGGTAGTTAGAGCAAAAGTGTTGTAAGGTTCATCCCTGTATTGTGTGGAGAAGGGCAAAGGTACTGGACAAGTACATGTGCCCAAATTTCTGGATTCGTTGCTAATAAAACAGACGAAGGAGTGACTAATTTCAAAAGTGATGGACACACAAAGAAAGCTTAAGTTAGGAAAAAATAATCCAAAGAAAGAGAAAAAGGGAGAGAAGCAACATAGTAAGGCAAAACAAAAAGAATGTATGAGTAAGAGAGTGGCATTACCATAAATGTTTGGGCTGAATGCTTTAAAGATTATAACCCAGAATGAAACACAAAACCACGCTATTGCTGTTAAGAGACAACAAAGACTAAAGGACTGGGGGGCGGGGGAAGGTTGAAAGCAAAAGGATTAAAAAAAAAAAAAAAAAGGTATACTAGGTCCATACCAAGCAAGAGAGCTGAGGTGGCTATATTATTGGAAGTATGGGAATTCTACCCTCAGGATTCTTAATTATCAAAATTTAAAGAATAAGGACTACTGAAAACAAAGGATCAAAACACAATGACAAGAGATTCCTATCACCAGGAAAAAAGTCTTCCTAAACATGTATGCACTTAGTAAGACAAAAGTCAATCAAAGAAGGGCCACATGGATCCCAATGTGCATAAAAGCAATGTCCACAATAGCCAAACTGTGGAAGAAGCTGAGATGTCCTTTAACAGATGAATGAGTAAAGAATATGTAGTTCATATATACGACGGAATATTACTCAGCCATCAGAAAGCATGAATACCTACCATTTACATCGACATGGATGGAATGAAGGGGATTATGCTGAGTGAAGTAAGCCAATCAGAGAAAGACAATTATCATATGGTTTCACTCATATGTAGGATACAAGGAATAGCAGGATCATAGGGACAAGGAGGGAAAATTGAATGGGAAGAAATCAGAGAGGGAGACAAACCATGAGAGACTCTGGACTCCAGGGAAAAAACCTGAGGGTTGCAGAAGAGGCGGGGGTGGGGCAATGGGTAACTGGGTGATGGGCATTAAGGAGGGCATGTGATGTGATGAGCACTGGGTGTTATACACATTACATCAAAAACTAGAATGGCAAAAATTGACAAGACAGGAAACAACAAATATTGGAAAGATTGTGGAGAAAGGTGGGGATGCAAGTTGGTACAACCACTTTGGAAAACAGTGTGGAGGTTCCTCAAAAAGTTAAAAATAGAGCTCCCGTATGACCCAGCAATTGCACTACTGGGTACTTAACCCAAAGATACAGATGTTCATAGCAGCAATGGCCACAATAGCCAAACTGTGGAAAGAGCCGAGATACACACAAATGGATAAAGAAGATGTGGCCCATATACACAATGGAATATTACTCAGCCACTGGAAAGTATGAATACCCAACTTTTGTATCAACATGGATGGGACTGGAGATTATGCTGAGTGAAATAAGCCAAGCAGAGAGAGTCAGTTATCATATGGTTTCACTTATTTGTGGAACATAAGGAATAGCATGGAAGACATCAGGAGAAGGAAGGGAAAAATGAATGGGAGGGATCAGAGCAAGAGAGGAACCATGACAGACTATGGACTCTGGAAAACAAACTGAGGGTTTTAGAGGGGAGGGAGGTGGGGGAATGGGTTGGCTCGGTGATGGGTATTAAGGAGGGCACAGATTGCATGGAGCACTGGGTGTTACATGCAAACAATGAATCATGGAACACTACATCAAAAACTAATAATGCACTGTATGGTGACTAATATAACAAAAATGATTTAAAAAGAAAACCTAATGATGTGCTATATGTTGACCAACTCAATTTAAATTAAAAAAAATCAATCTAGGCATACTAGATATTTAAATACCAATGAAGACAGTATAAGGTATTCAGAAGCAACTGTAATAGAATGTACTTATGACCTCAAGGCAAGGCAGGAATTTTTAAGTAAGACCCAAAACTGCCAACAACACAGAAAGTCTGAAAAACTGGATAGTACTGAATGAACAACTTCTACGGATTAAAAGATACCACAAAGAGAGTAAAAAGCAGCAGCCCACAAAGTGGAAAGGATATTTGGAGCACAAAATGAAAAAAGTTAGTATCCAGAAGAGAAGAATAAGACTCCTATAAATAAGTAAGAAAAAGACACTGCAATACAAAACTGACAAAAGACTTGAACAGGAACTCAACAAATGAGAAAGCCAGAATGACCAACACATTTAAGGAAAGGCGTTCCTAAACACCGAAGAAGACCACAGTAAGACACCATTTCAAATGCACTGTGTTGGTGAAAGTTTTTTAGAAGCATACAGAAAAGAAGTGCTGGCAGGCAGGAATGTGAAGTAACCAGAATGTCTTTATACTGAGGGTAGAAGAAGAAATAGAACAATCACTGTGAAACACGACATGGCATTTTTAATAAAGTTGAAAGCAAGCATTTGTTATGTGTCAGCAATTTCATTCCTAGGTATATGCCCTGGGAAAACGTTTGTATATGTATTCCTGGAGACATATATAAGAATGTTAATATCAGCATTGTTTACGATGGGAAAAATGCAGAAAATAAATGTGCAAACAGTGGAATATGTTATTGTTTACAATGCTGAATACTATATTATAGAGAGTGTGATTGAAATCCTGCTATCTGCAGGAGCATAGATAAATCTCAGGAATATAGCACTGAGTGAACAGACAGAGTATGGTGCCAATGACAAAGACATTCAACAAAATATCATCTAGGGATGCAAATAGATGCCAAACTATAAAGAAAATTAATGTAGCAGTAAACACTGAAGTCAGGATAACGGTTACCTCAAAGTGGGGAGGGGAGGGGAGGACACGAGGGGACTTCAAAGTTAAGGCAATGATCTATTACCTAGTGTTGCCAATGGATACCCTGGTGCTCTCTGTATTGTTACAATACTTGGTACTAGATTTGTATTGTTTATAAATTTCATATGTTTCATCGATAAAAATGACTGGTCTATATTAATATAAATAATTCTAAAAATTAAAAAATAGTAGGTATGCTAATGAAAAATTTGCATTCGTAAGTGTAGGTCTCACCCAACCCTAGTCACAACATCATGGTAACCATGAGGGAGCATCTCTCTGTGAACTAGAGAATGCCAACAAGGAATGCGGTTATACCACAAATGATTCTGGTTATATTCCCCATCCCTGGAAGGAGTTTAAATTATTTATGTTTTGCTTGGGCTTGAAGTAGAAAATATTTTCAGTTGATTCATACTGCTTGAGATGTATACTGATTTTCTGGATACACCAAATGTTTCACCAAGAAAAGACCTGGTAGCCATGATGAGTTTAAAGAAAAGTACCTATGCTGACAGAAATTGTTGCTTGATGAAGAAGTGTGACTTGTAGAAGAAGAACAGAATATATTTTAGAAAAAGCTGTGTGGCAGATGGTATTTTCCAAACAGGTCTTCCACATATCCTTCCTTTCTAATGGGACCTGGACACAACTCACATAGGGAAGTGGAGTCTCTCTTCCCTCTCCTTGAACTTGGAGCTTTCTGTCAAACAAGAGAGTATGGAAGGAGTGATGCTTTGGGACTTCTCAGTGTAGCTCATAAAATGTGATTGAGTTCCTCTCTTTCTGGACATTTGCTCTTGGCACCCAGCTGCTAAGCTCTGAGGAAAGCCACGAGAGACCTCATGGGTGTTCAGCCAACAGGCCAGCTGAGGTACTAGCGGATATCCAGTATCAGTGCCAACACATAAGAACATGCTCAATATGACTCCAGTGCCAGTCACCATCTGACTTGAGCCACAGGAGAGACTCCGAGCGCTAACTAGCCAGCTGAGTCCAGGCAATCCCAGGAACCATGACAGATCATAACAGTAAGTGATTTACTGTTGTTGTATGTCACCCAGATTGGGGTGGTTTGTTACGAAGCAATGGGTAACTGCAAGAAACTATGATGTTAAGCTCCCTTCAAGTGAAGGAAATTTGATCCAGAATATTAAATGGATGCCAGGAACCCACAATGTAAAAGGCAACTTTGCCGCTAACTAGCTGTATTAACTTATGTGAGATGAAAAACTAGGGATTTCCCTAGATGAAAAACTAGGGATTCGTATCCACTTATACTTCCCAAAGCTTTTCAAACATGGAATCCAATATCACCATAGCATATACTGTGAACAGAAATCAATAAAGGCCAGCTAATGACGTTACTGTGGTTGGGTCTAGCATCTGGCTGGCTCTCATTCTCTTCCAGACCTCCGCCATCCTTATGAGCCATGGAGAGAATTCTCCCCTGCTTACTGGCTGGGAAAGCATTGACTGTGTCTGTGATTCTCACATGAGGGACTATTTAGTCCAACTGTGATCTCAGAGTTCGCTCTGTTCTCCCAACTCCTGAGCAGTTATCATGCCTCCTCAACAGCCAAGCCTACCAAGTAGGAGAGGCAGCACAGTTAAGTGCTAAGGTCACAGACTCTGGAGTCTGGCTGCCTGAGTTCAAATCCTATCTCTGGCTTTCACTAGTTTTGTGATTTCATTTGTTCTCTGCGCCTCAATTTTTTTTCATCAGAAGAATGGAATTGATAATCTTAACTAGTGCAGAGAACTATTAGGAGGATTAAGTAAGTTAACATGTATAATGCTTAGAATCTTGACTGGCACCTAGTAAGTTCTTTTTTTAAAAAATTTTATTTACTTATTTGACAGAGATCATACGTAGGCAGAGAGGCAGGCAGAGAGACAGGGGGGAAGCAGGCTCCCCAGTGAGCAGAGAGCCTGATGTGGGGCTGGATCCCAGGATCCTGGGATCATGACCCGAGCCCAAGACAGAGGCTTTAACCCACTGAGCCACCCAGGTGCCCAATAGCAAGTTCTTCATAAGCACTGAGAGCACTCAGTCACTACCTTGGAGGTATTTTGGTAACTCAAAGAGTAGAACTCAATAGAAACAAAAGGACTGACTTTCTTCTCAACCAGCCACCAGTGGAGAGCAGGGTCTGGGCTCTGGCCAGGGGCCTGTGGGCTCTGTGGTGCCATCTTGAAGAGAAACACCAGGAGCCATTGCTCGACAGCCACTAAAGACAGAGCTGAGGGCAAGATGGGATTCACTAAGAGTTGGCTACCTTAAAAGTCTGCAAGAGAAAACTCGTGCCCTGAAATAATTGACATGAAAAGTGTGACTCACATACCAGTGTCTAGAAGAATAGTTTAGAAAATGAGAATCAAATTGGTCCACCGATGGTGAGAAGGCACCCTTTCATCCGCAGTGAGGTGCCCAGACATGTTCAATACCCTAATTGTCACACACGGGGGGGAAACGCCGATCCTTTGTCAGCATAAGTGAAGCTCAGACAGCATCCCTTCCCCCATTCGGCTCTCAGAGAAATGACAGAGCAGGGCTGATCTGGCTCCTCTAAAAGATGGCTTCCCCCAAACACGCGGAGTATTGTTAGCAGAAAATGCTTCCATAGCACAATGCAAACAGAGGTAGTAAAACTCACATAACCATAGCAGGGTACGTGTTGAAAGTGGATCTAATTAGCAGTGTCAATATAGCACTCCTTGCTACCTTGAACACTTGCATCCTTGGTTATTTCAAGAAGTCTGCGGACGATTTTGTTAGACACGCCACCTAATCGCTTGTACTTCCTATTAAGTTGCTTCATATTAATAAGGTAGCTTCTCTCTGAAATTCAAGTGTCATGCAGAAAGCCAGCTTTGGCTTTTGAGCAGCAGAATCCAGCAGGGGAGGTACCACTCCCGTGATAAGGTTAGCCCAGAACGAGGGAGTGTGGCCAAGGGTGCCAGCTGTAATTAAACTTATGTTTGGCTGCTGATCTGCCAGACTGATAAATTCCATAAGCACTAAACTGCATCAGCTTACTGAAAAAAGTTATAATTGACTGCTCATTTCTTGTGCAATACAACACTGGGATCCTGGAACTTCACTCTCATTAATGAAATCTCACAGGGTCCTTGGAATAAAAGGCGCACCAATCTTGGATCCATAGAAAGGTACAAGGTAGTCACGCAGATCATGGGAGAAAATGTCCTGCTTCCAGCCATCTGCACCACCATCACTCTGTAATTTGGACACGTCCATGATGAAAACTGGTCTCTCGCGAGAGTACCACGCAATTCCCATGAAGGGGGCCACCCAGCATGTAAGAACAGTAGCAGAAACAGAGAGCTAGGGGGTGGGAAGAAAAAGATTGAAGAGTCCCTGATACCACGATCTATTGATCTCTACTATGCAGTAAAGTCGGGAGGCAGCACAGGTGAGAGTGGTCTGGAAAGAAGACCTTACCACCAAGCCGGACAGGCAGCAGGAAAGAGACATACACCCACAGGGTTTGCTGCACACCAATGCTCCTGCCTCTACCAACCTCTTTCGACTTATTCATTCCACGTTGATTCCACAGACACTTCCTGAGCATCTATTATATCCTAAGGACTTTGTTCTATAGACAGGATGGTAAATAAAATATACTCCTTGTCCTCTGAGACAACAAGGACAGAGAGATCAAGAGGGAATGCCAAAACTGAATAAAAATGACTGGAGAAGTGGCCATCAAACAACTATCATCCCATTTTACAGATGAGGTGACTGAGGGCCGGAGGTCAGAGCTGACAGGTGGTGGGACCCAGGCTGCTACCCAAATATGTCGGAAGCTTCTACAAGAGGAACAAGCTAGTGAAGGCAAGATGGACAAGCTAGTGAAGGCAAGACGGGGAGATGACCCCACCCCACACCAGGCTGACGTGGCCAAGGATAAGTGGGCTCAAGGAGTAACCTACAAAATTCTGGTGAAGGAGGAAACATGATGAGTTTAAGCCACCGCTAAGTAGAAGGAAGAAATGCAGAGAAACACATCTGCAGGAGATGCATTTCCCTTCAGCTGAGTCATGTAGCCTCCTCATGGGACAGAAGAGGGAGCAGGACTGGTTGGGAAAAACCATGTAGTGGGAGGGCACCCGGGTGGCTCAGTCCGTTGAATGTCCAACTCTTGACTGTAGGTCAGGTCATGCTCTCAGGGTCAAAAGATTGAGCCCCATGTCGGGATCCATGCTGAGAACGGAGCCTGCTTCAGATTCTCTCTCTCACTCCCTTTGCCCCTCCCCCCCAGCTTACACACACCCTCTTTCTCAAAAAAGAACACAAACAAACCACATAGGGGAGGACATCCGTGCTCATGGAGTAGGACAGGATCAGCATCCCAGTTCCACTACACGGATGTACAACAAGACTCCAATAATGGTTAATTTCATGTGTCAACTTGACTCGGCCATTGTACCCAGGTGTTTGGTCAAACATGATTCTAGACATTTCTGTAAAGGTCATTTTTGTTTTAGCTAAATTAACATTTAAATCAGTAGACTCAGAGTAAAGCAGATTATGCTCCATAAGGTGGGTGAGCTCAGCCTATGAGTTGAGGACCTGACAAGAAAAAAGACTGACCTCCCCCGCCACCCAAAAGAAAAGGAATTCTGCCAGCCAACTGTCTTTGGATTCAAAATGCAGTGTCAGATTTCCTTGGTCTTCTGTCCACCGGCCTATCATACAGATTTTGGACGTGTGCACAAGCTAATTCCTTAAAATCAATCAATCTCTATCTATAATATATACATGTGCATATAAATAGATAGATATCACACACACATATATTACACACACGCATCCTATTGGTTCTCCTTATCTGGAGACTCATCTAATACAACTACACTGAAGTATGAAGTTCCCAGCTTATGTAGCCCTGGGAATCCTAGGACACCTAGAACGGGGTGAATCCAAAGCTTGCTCCCACTTGGGGGTGTAAGCAGCTAGACCTACCACCTCCACGGGATTTGTGGGGAACAAAGACAAACAACAGACTGAATGGCTTAGTCAACTTTTTTTTTTTGAAGGAGTCATTTACCCATTCAGTTGATAGATATGTATTGAATGCCTACTATGTCCCATGCCCTGTGTTTGGTACTGGAGAATCTGGCTGGCTCTGCCTGGTACTTGAGGTGTGAATAAAATCTTCCATCAGAAAAATTTAAACTCACTTATTTTTAGGGTCACTGCATTTTTGGAAGAGTTCCAAGTCAGGTGACTGTGTCTGGAAGTCAGATTACCTGGAGGGCAAGGATCCGTGCAGACTAGGGTACCAGCGGCAGGAATGCCTGGTGAGAGACGTGGGGTTCTGAGACCCCGCTCTGCAAGCTAGAGATTTTTTCCTTAAGCTCCTTCTATCTTTTGAACTGGATTCTTTTATTAGTGGGAATGTGTGTGGGCCACAGAGCATCTTCAGAGACAAACAGGCCCCAATAATGGAGTCATCAAAAGCTTTCGGCCAGCTGTATATAAAAATCAATGCTTATAAAAATGTTCTAGTGGGGGCACCTGGGTGGCTCAGTCATTGGGCATCTGCCTTCGGCTCAGGTCATGATCCTGGGGTCCTGGAATCAGGTCCCGCATCGGGCTCCCTGCTCAGCGGGGAGCCTGCTTCTCCCACTCCTACTCCCCTTGCTTGTGTTCCTTCCCTCTCTCTCTGTCAAATAAATAAATAAAATCTTCTTAAAAAATGTTCTAGTGTATTATGGAGGGCACGTATTGCATGGAGCACTAGGTGTGGTGCATAAACAATGAATTCTGGTACACTGAAAAGAAACTAAAAAAAATTAAAAATTTTAAAAAAAGACAATGGGGAAAAAATGTTCTAGTGTGAAAGGAATCCTAAGTTGAATTCCTTTTGTAGAGCTTATGAGAACTCCCTGGGATATGGTGCCAACAGAACTTTCTGTGATCACAGAAATATCACAGTATCCAATACGGTAGCCACTAGCCAAGGGTGGCTATAGACCACTGGTAATGTGGCTATGATGACTGAAGAACTGAACTTTGGGTTTTAGTTAATTTCAGTTCATTTTAATAGCCATATATGGCTAGCAGCGATATTGGAGAGCCCAGCCTCAGACTAATTGAATGGTGTAGGTAAAAGGGTATTTTAACAGACTCAGTCTGTCCAGCATGGGGTCCCTTCTTCCATCAACCCTATTACAGCCAGGTTAGTCCACTGGGGTCTCTCCTCCTGTCCCTATGCACACTGCCCCTCTGTGTCACTCCTTCTCCTTTGCAAACAAGCAGGCAGGGAGCTAAACCTGAAGGAGACTTGTGATTGCCCTGCTGAAAAGCCCATTGGCCAAGGAACATATGAGGATAATGCAATGGACCAATGGGTGGATGACAAGCAGAGCTGGTGTCTATGAATCCCTATGACTGGAACAAACTTATCACCCTCCAGCTCCTGTCTCCTTCAAACTGTAGGAAGCTAACTCTCTCTTCCTACCCCCTGCCCCCTAAAATGTTACAGCTGAGGGGGAGGGGATTTTCTGCCTTAGGGTGCCTACACCTCCTTTGCTCCTGTCTTTAAGTTAGGGTGAGTGTGCCACATTAGAAGTTCTAGCCATCACAGGAGACGTGTCCCCATGTCAGAGTTGTGAATCTCCTCGATAGGAGGCAAGCTACGTTCCCAGGGACAGAGGTGATGGGCTATTGTGAGTGCCAATTACAGCAGGAGAATGCTGTATTATCTAGCTTTGTGAAAAAGAATAGAAAGTATTTAACCATATTCTCACTGGGCAAAATGCTATGTCCCAGAGGAAACATAATTCATACTACCATCACTTGCTGACTCTAAATGACAGAATACAAGACCTAGCAGAGAATGTTCGTCAATCCAGAATGGAAACATGGTGCTGGCGGCTTACAGTGCATTCACCAACATGTTCGGTCGTACCTTTGAGCAGCAGCGGGTTCTAGAGGGTTCCCACTGTTCCCTGGAGATACTAAGAGATAACATGTATGTTGGAGAGGAGATCATCCCTGGGGACACGTTTCATATCCCATACAGGTAAGGTAGGAAGTCACATATGGTCATGGGAGAGGGAGGGAAGTGAAGTATGTACTCATCACCTACCCAACCCCTCAAAGGCTTGAGGAAGTTTTATTTAGTTGTCTATTTAACTTAACCTGTTGGGCCCTGAAATTAGCCTCGTAGAAGAAGCATTAAAAAAAAAAAAAGAATAACAACAACAGTGCACACGCCTACTAAAATTGAAGTGAGCGAAGAAGTTCCTGATAGTTCATGAAATCATGTTCACCTTCTACGAGTCAAACGAATCCTCTTAAAGATGGACTTGTGTTGTGAAGGAATTCCTTTAAGGAATTACTCCATTAATTTTTCCTTTAGAGTGAAGTTCTTGAGAACAGGAACTAAAGCCTAATACACAGCCCGATGCACTTAAAAGCCATATTGGGCAGAGTGATGGATGAATGGATGAACAGAGGAAGTGATGTCCTGTCACTCTTGGGGACAACAGCCATTAGCTCTTGACCCACAGCCATCCAAGTGCGGCATTATGGTTCATTTAGCATTTATTCAGCAAACATTTATTGCTGGACAAGTGACTCGTTTAAAGGTCTGATCCAAGATGACTCAACACAGCCTAATGAACCACTCATGATGATGCTTCAGCAAATCAACCTGAGAGCCCAGATGTTCACCGCTCTCCTTTGTATCTTGAGATACAAAGGACAGAAACAGCAATTCACAGAAAAACTAGATATAGCCAAACAAAAAGGGTGCTCTAGCTTACTAGTCATCAAAATAATTACTAGTCATTAAAATAATACAAACAAAACTAAACACCCACTAGGGGAGGAGAGGTCTAGCAAATAGGCAACATTAAAATAAGATTTCTTGGTGTCTTTTGAAACAAGACTCAGTACTGGGAAGGGTGCTGGCAAATGATGGGTAGGACAGAGTGTAGGTTAGCATACGCTATTTCGGAAGGTAAGATGGCAGTATGGGTGAAAAGACCTGAAATTATCTCTATCTTTGATTTATTCATTTCATTATAATCATTCATCCTACCAAAGATGTGTTTAAAAACTTATGTAGAAGGTTGTTCTTGAAGGAGGTATTTCTAAGAGCGAGAAGAAAACAACAACAACAACAACAACAACAACAAACCCAAAGTAACAACTTAAACCAAGAGACTAGTAAAACATATCATGTAACAGAACCTTATGCAGCTGTCAAACATTAATTTCTCAAAAAAAGTATTCAGGGGAAGTTTATAATATATCGCAAAGTCAAAAGACCAAAACAACAACAATAACAAAACCAAAGTTTTGAAGCATTGCCCAGAGAACGACATCATTCACCACAGTCCACACATTCTGCATTTTGTGTATATTCTTTTCCTATGTAGAGGAATTCCCACATATTATTCTATCATTCTGTTTAGAAAATCATGCCTCACAAACATAACTGACAACAACCCCCGCCGCTCCCGTGGAATCTCAGACCATAGCCTCACTCTCTCTCTCTCTATGCCCCGCAGAGTCCTGGTGGGACTGGAGGTGAAAGGACTTTTCCTCCTGCTTCCTCCTGCTGCTTCCTCCTAGCTCAACTCCAGAGTAAGGCCTTACTCCCAGTTCCCTGGCTTCACCAGAAGGCCTTGTGTTACATTGAGGCTGGGTTTGCCACGTGCACTAACCAGTGCCAATTTCCAAAATTCATCAGACCTCACGGTGAACTTCTCAGAGTTCCTATTAACCCAACTGCCTTGGAAAGTGGCAAATACAATGATGCTATTTATGTAGATGTAAATACTCTCCACTGGGCAGAACCTGGGCACTACCATGGTTTTAATTCTAATTCTTCCCCGGGAATTTTTTTTATTTTTTCATTTAGAATCTGTATAGTAATGAAGAGTTTTGTTTGGTAAGCATTTTCCCCCAGAATCACGCAAGCACATTCTTCCCAGTAAATTATACCAGGTATAATTACAAGAACATGGGCCATGCTTTGGGTCTCACCGCATGGTGATTTCATTTTAAAGCATTCTCTTTAATAAACTCAGAACCCTCACAGCCTCCACTGTGAAGGAAGTTCTGTGACCAAAACCCACGTCCACATTAGTGAATTCTAATTTTAATGGGTAGGTCCTACCTGAGGGATAAATATCACAGGCTCAAGAGCTAGCTTCATTCTAGAAAATCTTTATTACCACTGTAAGATCAGGAATTAATGGGATCATGAAAATGACAGTGTTAAGAACAACATACAACTGTCCTTAGTATGGGCCTAGCTTCTGGGGGAATCCTCAAGGAGGAGCTCAGAATCATCATTTCCCCAGGGAGGAAATCATTTCTCTAGCATCCTCTAGGTCTGTCCATGTCCTAAAACACACTAGACATTTCTGGAGGGCCTGATCTGTGGGAAGAGCTTGATAAATGTTCGCTGTGGAGCTCTGAACGGCAGTGAGAGAGACTCTCTCTCTCTTAGCCCCCAGGGGGCTTTGTGAGTTGACACAGGGAGAGAATATTCTGAGGCTTGGGGCCCACATACACCGGAGTCAAAACAAGTCAGAACGAGGTGAGGGGAAAGTGAATTTATGAAGCTGATCATACCGAAAGAGACATACAGCTGTTCACCAAGTAGTGGCTTTTGCAAAATTCACTGGGAGGTGGGGTTCAGGGGATGGAAAGGAGGAAAGAAGTAGCAGGAGACCCTGGAAGCAGGCTCTGTAGGGCAGCATGCGGCGGTGACAAGGGCTAGGATTTCGGTGGAAGAAGGGGAAGACAGGTCAGAAATGGATGAGCTGTGGGCTAGTCCCATAGGGAAAGTGGTAGTCCAGACGGGTGGGGGAAGCAAGGAAGAAAAGTCAGCACAGGTAGGTGGCAAAGCCCAGCGTCCTGCAGAGGCTAAGGGAGAAGCATTTTCAAAAGGAAGGTGGTGATCAACATCCCCAAATTCCAAAGAAAATTTGTGGAGGAAGAGGACTCAACGTACCCCAGGATTCGGGGCTCAGGACTGCTGCGGTGGGCCTGAAGACCAAAGGTCAGCATTCACCAGGGTGCACAAGAAGGCGTGCACTAAGTGTCTTCCACACAGTGAGCCAAGAAGCTTGCGGCTTACAAGATGTCAAGACAGGGGCTAGGACCTCCCTGCATACAATGGACAGAGGAACAAGCAGAGAGGGAGGGGCAACAGCAAAGAAGAGGGATGAAAGAATTCTCCTTTTCCTGACAAGGAGGAAGAGATGGGCACCCAAGGGTGGTGAGTCCAACAGCTGAGCCCTATGACGTCAGCGCAGTCACGGCAGGAGGAAGGGCAACTGCCAAATGGAGGTGTCAGGCAGGGAGGCGGGTCTCAGGCTGGGGTTGGTGGGAAAACAAAGGCCCTTCCCTCACTGCTCTTCCTACATGTCAATCCCTTCTTCCTTCACTCCTGAGGACTCACCCCACAGGCTTAGAGCCTTCCAAATGCAAAAAGGTGGCTCCCCAGGGGACCTTTTCCTATTGGCCTCATTAATACCTACAAATCTTTCCAACCGCAGATCAGATGCTACTTCCTAATGGAAGTACCACACCCAGCAAGGCTAGGTGCTGCCACCTGTCTCTGTCACAGCGCCTTGTACTTGTCCTCACTACTTCTCTTTCACGCTTACCTCACTCTCAATCATGTGATGTGCTTCAGAGCTGTGTCAAGACTGTCCTTTCATGCTGGACCGTAAGCTCCAAGAGGGCAAAGACTTATGCTTTTTTACTATGATACCTGGGCTCCCGGTACAGTGCCTGGCTCCCACGCCGGCATGGCAGGCTCTGTGGGGGAGACTGCCTCAGCCCTGTGTGGTCCCTCAGGGCCTGGCGCACAGTAAGTCCTTGCTGAGTGCCTGCTGGGTGACATGCTGCCTGGTGTGGTACCCTCGCTGGGGCCTCAGGTCCCAGTCTGCTAACAGGACAGCTAAAGATCTTGAGCTCCTAGACCCTTGTGGCTAGAGGGACCTGTGAGAATGGAGTTCTTTGCCGGCTGAGTGACTACTCCTGAGTCCCAGGCCCCAGCGTGGGGAGAGGGAGATCGTGGAGAATGAGACAGGTTGTCCCCTCAAGGAGGAAGACAGACAGAAACCAGGCTTTCCAATACAGCGTGAAGAACATGGTGAGACTGTCTGGCACAGAGGGGAGCCTGCACCCCTCAGACGGATGGAAGTGCTTCCCCAAGATGGCCTCCTGTCACTTCTCACAAGCCCACTAAGTGAGCCAGGGGGGTTGTAAGTCTGCACAGGCAGCCGCTGTTAACAATCCCGGGGGCAGATGGCATGAGGAGCGTTTACCAGGTTCCAGGCCATATGTGAACCTCACCTCAGTGTTCTGTCAGACCCCCGGGGGCTGCCTGTTATCATTCTACCCCAGCTGGGAGATGTGAGGTTGGCTTTGGAAGGTGAAGGAGATTCGCTCAGGCACTAAGCTTGGGCGTAACAGAACTAAGAAGGAAACCCAGGTCAGAAGGACCCAGAGCTAATTAGGAGGCAATAGTGATGTCAACACACAGTCCCTAGGGGAACCCACAGTGATGACGGGTTGATGGTCGAGAAAGGGCCCTGCATGGTCTGGCGAGCCTGGTGTGAATGAGGGGCATGCGTGGTGGGCAGCTGTGTTCTCCATCTGACAAGGCTTGCAGAAAATCAGATGGCACCGAAAGGTAGAGCAGACAGTCGACAGGGTCCAGGGACAGGCTGGCACAGGCTGGGGTGGGGGGTGGGGGTGGGAAAGGGCAGCTTCTGCTGCTCAGGACTCGCCACCAACTCAGTCCTTTGGCAGACGGGCCTCCCTCCCTCCAAGGGATACCAGGAGTGTACAGACCCTGGGCCCAGCATGCAGAGGACTACACAAGGGAGCACCACTATGGAAATAAGCCCAGATGAGCATGATGGATCTTCTCACCTCCAGGAAAGTGCTTCCAAGCAGATCCCTGTTTAGAAGGTACAGTGGCAGCCACCGCCTTCTCCAGAAGGGACAGGAAGATAGGAAGAAGGAGGGCAAACCCGGAACAGGGCGAATGTAAGTGGCTGGTGAGCCCCGACCAGGGAAAAAGCTCACCTGGGCTTCAGCTCTTGGGAGCCTCTGGCTGCTCCCCTGCACAGCTGGCCTGACTTGTTCACCACGCCCCTCCAGCCTCTGTCAGTGCATGGGAGGAGAGCAGGGTCCTGAGGTCACCGTAGCCCATGCACTCCCTCATCACATTCCTGAATCTTAGTCAAGCCTTGCTGGGACCATAATGAAGCCAAGCTGGGGCCGTGGTTGGAGGGGGCGGGGAATGTGTCTGCTGACCACTTGTCAGCCATGGTGCCCAGGTGACCACCCCACTCGCCTTCTCTCCTGGCAAAGCCCAAGAGGGGTGGTGAAGAATATGGGACCAGAAAGACCAATCAGCAGGGTGGGAGCAGTGTCGCATTTTCTCTCTCTTTGCAAGCCCTCAATTTGTCACACTGGGGCTCCATGCTGAGTTAATCAGGGATCAAGACAGATGTGCAGCTGGGCCCTGGAAGTTCCCGTGAGGATGAGAGCGAGGAGCAAGGCAAAAAGGCGGCTACAGTGAGAAAACATGGGGATGAGATGGGGTGGGAGAGAAAGCTGGGCTCATAGCAGAAATCACATTGTGCCCCTAGCCATAAAAATGCTAAGGAGTTGTGCACCTGTTTTCTGGAAGGGAAGGGACCTAATAACCCCCTGGGCACCAGCAGTGGCCTACATCGTTGCATTTTCCAGAAACTCTTTTTCAGTAGGTAACCCTGAGCAGGGGCTGATCAGCTGGGACCAGGCGTTTCTGCCCTGCTACGCCCCGACTGATGTGTTCAGCCACCACCAGGAGTTCTGGAGAAACAGTAAGGAGTCACCAAAGGAAACAAATCCAAAGACTCTTCCCTCACATCTTGAAAGCCCTCTCAGACTCTCCTATCTCCATTCTTCCCCTGCCCCTAGGCTCCATTTCTATGATCCCTCAGCATCGTCCGTCACCCCCCTAGTGTGACACATCACACACTCCCATGACCTGTTCATCCATCTCCTGCCCAACAGGGATGATGTCCGGCATGCAACATGGCTGCCAGGAAACTATTCTGGACTGACCACTGCCCTTCCTTGTTACCCTCCAAGCACACCAATTCAAGCTGCCAGCTCCCAGGGACGAGGCCCCTCCTGAGAACGGGGGAGAATGGGCTGCCAGTGAGGCCCTTCAGCCTCAGCGGCTTTTCCCGCTCCAGGCAGTTTGCCTGCCCCGAGTGCTGCCCTGGGCTGAGCCCTAGGGAAGTTGCTTCATAAACACTTACTTAGCAAGACATTTAAAATATTATTGATTTCTCTCCTCAAAAGGAGAGGGGAGACAGTGATAGACATGGTGAGCCATTAGCAACAATGAGCCCCCGCCACAAGCAACCAGAGAATGTATTTCCCTTTCAAATTACCAGGCTGGCAGCCCTGGGAGAGAGAAACATGCTAATGGGGGAAGCTGCTAGAACCAGCAGGTGCCCTGGCTCCAAGAACAGCAATTAGAAGCTTAAGCTCCCTTTTCTATGAGACAATGAGAAAAATAAACCTGATTTCAGACAGTGGACCTGCTTGCGAGGCATCTTTCTCTCCTATTTAGGAGGAAAGACAGGAGGTCACATCTCTCCTCCAAGAGCCAGGAGCCTCTGGTCAACGTCAAGGCACCATGCACAACAGTTTCAAGCACCTGCTAGATGCTGGGCATGAGCATACATGCGGATGGACAGTGGGGGCGTGACGGTGCATAAAAATAGAGCCCGTGTCCTCTTGGGGACAGTGTGCATGGGGCAACATGCACACTGGCAGGCTGAATGCGTCCCTGAATTATGAGCTCCATGACAGCCAACCAGTCCGGCTAGTTTCTTGCTGTTGGGGTCTCTGTTGAACTGTGTGTGCCCACCCCCATTCACATGCTGAAGCCCTTCCCCCCAGTGGGATGACATTAAGAAAAGGGGCTTCAGGAATGTCATTATGTTGAGATAAGGTCCTGAGGGCGGAGCTTCCATAATGGAATTAGTGCCCTTACTAGAACAGGAAGAGACCAGAGTCCAATCTTTCTGCACCCTGACGTGAGGTTAGAGCAAAAAAGCACAGTCTGCAGGCAAAAAGGCCCACACCAGTAACAGAAACTGCTGGCCCATTTATCTTGGACTTCCCAGCCTAGAGAACTGTGAGAAGAACATGTCTATTGCTTAAGCCCCCAGTGTAGCATTCTGTTTAAGCAGCCCGAGCAAAGGCAGGGTCCTAGCACTTCGCACAATGCCTGTCTCATAACAGGTGTTCAATCACCATTCTTTCAATTAATTTCTGTACTTTGACAGGGAAATGATAGCTACTGTAACAGACAATCCTTAGCACCTAAGTGGTTTTGTATACAAGAGCGGATGACCATTGACTGTCCCCTCCAACTAAGACAAGGGGCTTGCAAGATCATCATGCATGTGTCTTAGCCTCATTTACAGATTTCTTTGAGGTGGGGTTTGCTCCTTAAACTCACAGGTCCCAACCAAAAACAAAACAAACTTCTGATGTATATATGTGCACTGGAAATAGTAAAACATATAAATGAAGTTTCAGAAACTCCAGCCCCCTAGACCATGGCACAGTTGATCAGGCAGAGGTGACCCTGATGGGCTATCCTCACACTGGGGAAGTGCTGCCAATGGCTCCATTTACATATATATATTTTTCCTTTTTTTTTAAGATTTTATTTATTTTTATTTGAGAGAGAGAATGAGAGGGGAGAAGGTCAGAGAGAGAAGCAGACTCCCCATGAAGCTAGGAGCCCGATGCGGGACTCGATCCCAGGACTCTGGGATCATGACCTGAGCTGAAGGCAGTTGCTTAACCAACTAAGCCACCCAGGCAGCCCTACATATATATTTTTTAAAGATTTTATTTATTTATTTGAGAGAGAAAGCACGAGAGAGCATAAGCAGGGGGAAGGGCAGAGGCAGAGGGAGAAGCAGGCTCCTCATGAGCAGGGAGCCCAATGCAGGACTCGATCCTGCGACCCTGGGATCATGACCTGAGCTGAAGGCAGATACTTAACCAAATGAGCCACCCAGGCGCCCCTCGATTTACATATTTTAATGATCACATGAATGGGGTTTGTGGCAGAGGCCAATTCAGGTTTGTCGCAGAACAGAAACATGCCTTTGGGAGAGTAGACATCAGGGTCCAGAAGACATTTCTGCCAACCTGCAAGCTGGCTCTGAGAGGTGGGCTCTCGCCTGGGCAGGGAGCCATCCCTCCTGTGAGTGTGATTATTACAGCAAACACTAGGGGGAGCCCTCAGGACTGGGTTGAAGGAAGAACAGCCACTGAATTAATTCTCTCCCCTTCTGAACAGAAGGTGAGACACTGAAGCAGCTACTCTAGAATCATTCTTCAGGTCACCTAACTCCATGCAAGATGTCACAGACACTATGCAAGTGACATCATGCAAGATGTCACTGTATGCCCAACTGCTCTCTCTCAGAGGAAATCTGCACCTCTAAGACCTCATGGAAACTCCGTGGATACAGAACGCAGGCATCCCAGCAGGGGAGAACCATATACAGGACAGAGGAAGGTCACAGTAGAGGTCATCAGCCCCTTGCCTTCTGCCCCTGCAGAAATATGCTGCTGAGAACCAAGGTTTTAAGGTACTGGGTGGGGGGGGGTTGAAATTGAAGGAAGGACGAGTAGAAAAAGGGGAGATTCCAGAAGCAGAGAAGGAAGAAGGCAGGAGAGGAGACAGGGAATATCTACTTTATGCTGCAACAAAAGAATAGTGAGATTTGCCGAGGCTCTGATTTGGTTCCATCTCTCCTCTCTGGCTCTCCCTCACCTTCCATGGAAATGCTATCTTTGTGACACAGATCAACGGTGATGGGAACCAAGAGAAGACCTTGTGGGTGAGGGCTGTTTGTAAACAGATAAATACCATTATTTTGGCTTTGCCAGCAATCAATAACCACATATGACATTGCTTATTTTTATCATTATTATTGAGATCTAATAAATTTATGAGTTTTCACCCCTAAAAAGTATGAGCTTTGTAAGAGCAGAAATTCTGTGTGCACAATCTATATTCTTGCCAACATCTGGAATCGAGGAGGTTTTTGCAATTTTATTTAATGGAATGCTCTTATGATAGAGAATGAGAAGGATATTTTTCAATAAACTTTCCTATTGCCAGTAATGCTGAAGATGATGATGATGACAATGACAATGGTGGGAACAATGGCGTGTATTAGAGATTATTATGGGGCACCTGGCTGGTTTAGTTGGTAGAGCATGTGGCTCTTGATCTCAGGGTCATGAGTTCAAGCCCCACATTGGGAGTAGGATTTACTTACTTTTTTTTTTTTTTTTTTAGTATGAGGTTATTATACACCAGGCCCCATTCCAAGAACTTCCCAGTGATTATTTCCATTTAAACCTCAAAACAATCCATGAGGAGGTATCTTTATTAGGATCCCATTCCTCCAATGAAGACATGAATTCAAAGTGGTCCAAGTGTTTGCTGAAAGTCAACCGATGGAGTAGGTTTTGGAATCGAACACAGATCTGTCTGAAGATGGAAACCGGACATTCTAGCACTCTGCTTTTCTGCCTACCATGCCAAGTCTCCTGCAACAGGGACTCTGTGCTCCATGAGGAGCCCTGGCAGGACTGAGGTGTATACAGACAAAGAAATTATGAACCTTGCGCCTCGAGGACCTCAGTGCCCACCCACGCTGATGATGACCGGTGGGGTGCTTGCATTTCACCAATGACTCTGTGTGTCACTCCACCTCGCGCACTGACTTTTTCAAAGATCCAAGTTGGAAGATGCAAAATCAGATGGCAACTCCCATCCCCCATCCTTCTGGCTCCCCTCCAAACCTAGAGCAGGCCTGTACCAGGTGCCCTTGGTGCCACCAATAGGCCCCACGCCTTAGGTGGGTGGGGCTTTGTCAACCACAGCCCTGAGGGAGGTAGGGTCCCCGCCTCAGGGACCTGGGGATGATTGAGGCTATGTACCCATTCCCATTGGTAACTTCTGTTG
>RCUC01131474.1:0-36449 GCA_003697995.1 Taxidea taxus jeffersonii
AGGGTTTTCCCCTCTAAATTGGGAAATCTGCAGTTTTTTACACTGTCACAGAACAAATGGATCCATGACTGATGTTATACAACTTATGTAGCTGATTTCACATAATGTTCACAGTCGGTTCACATTTATGACAGTCAAAAGGATTTTCTTCCACTCTGGGATTTATGAGGTGGGATGGAATTTGCCCACCCACGGTCCCCAGTGCTATGTTTATATTCCCAAACACCATTTTTTCATCTTTACCAATTTTACTGAGGAGGAAACTGAGGCTGCCAGAAGTTCAGTGACTGTCCAAAGCTGGCATGTAGCGCAGTAAGAACTGAAGCCATGTTCCACAAGACCTGGCCACAGGCTTGTTTATTTGGATAGTTAGGATTCTTCATGAAAAGTGATATGATGCCTGATTCTTGTTGGTTTTTTCCCCAAAAGAAGTGGGAACATCTCCGTTGCATACTAGCCGTGCCTATTGCCCATTTTGCATTGAAGGTGCCCACGCAGGAGGAGGAGAGAGTTGGGGAAAGTTCTGTTCATTGTTTGCTGATTGGTGGTTAAGCCCTTACATCCATTCTCTATCAGCCTCCTGACTTTCATTTGGTGGGTTTGATCTCGTCCTAGCTAAGGTCAGGAAGCTACTGACTTATCATCTGAAAAATGAGACAGTTAAAAAAAATGACAAATTATCTCAAATTCTGACTAGCAGAACATACACCCGAACTACTGAACGTACCTGAATGTACACCTGAACATACACCTGAACGTACACCTGACTGGCAGAACGTACTAACCTGAACGTACACCTAAGCCCACTCTCACTGATTGCAGTGAGTTCTTTATTGTCGTTCTGTAGCGTGGCTCCCTCAAAAGATCACATCCCACGGTATCTTGTAAGTCACATTCTCCAGAAGTAAAACGTGAGGTGGTGATTCTTGAGCAACAGATTTACCGAGGGACTTGCTCACAGATGAAATTTGTAGGAGAATGAGGGAGGCAGTAGAGGGCAGAAACAAGCAAGACAAAGATTGCAAAGTGGGTTCAGTGGTTTCGCCTCAGCCTGATCCCACAGAAGGCCTCAGAGTATGAATGGGTCATTCCATTTTGAGGGAAGTGGGCTGGGCTTTCATATAATGTATCAGACAGTTTAGGGTAGTAGTTGCTCCCAGGAAGGGGTGGTGTGGAACTTCCCAGGCGTCTCTAACTATGCTGTCCAGCTGGCTGCTGGCACATCGCTGAAGCAGGGAAGGGTACAGCTGTGACCTGTTAGCAACCAATCTGCACAGCAGCTGGGGGATGAGTGCCCCAGGAAAGGGATGTGGGCAGGGCACCAAGAGCAAGTACTAAGCATCGCTGTTATTTCAAGGCCCTAAGAAGAAAATAATCATAACTGCCCATAATGATGCCACACAAGGCGTCACCTTCACTCACGATAAAGCATCATTTACGGTTTTATTTATTTTTAGTTTTATTATTATGATGGCAAAAAATTCACAGACAAGACACTAAACACAAAGAAAAAAATATATATACCACCAATGGAGAAATACGTTAGAGCCATGTCTCCCTGGAAAAATACTTAAGTGTCTTGTAGAACCTTGATGTCTGGGTGAAAATGCAAGATTCACTGTGGAATGTCCTCAGTTGCAGGATTCCCCTGGCCTCCTATTCTCTGTGATTCCTTCTGGCACTGGCCACAGCAACCCTGCTCTTGACTTAAATCCTGGACAAGGGCAATTTGAGACTTGGGGCCTGAGCAAAAAAGGCAATTCTTTTGAAACTACTGATTAATTGGGAGAATCTGCTCAAAACTCTCTTGCTTCAATGGCATTATAGGCAAGGTGGCTTTGACTCTTTGTCAAAATATGGTATAAAGGGGGCGCCTGGGTGGCTCAGTGGGTTAAGCCTCTGCCTTCGGCTCGGGTCATGATCTTAGGGTCCTGGGATCAAGCCCCACATCGGACTCTCTCTTCAGTGGGGAGCCTGCTTCCCCCCCCCCCCCTGCCTAACTCTCTGCCTACTTGTGATCTCTGTCTGTCAAATAAATAAATAAAATCTTAAAAAAAATATGGTATAGAGGACAAACTTCTGCCACAGGGTCCCCAAAGATGAAGAGAACCTGAGGTAGAGCATTTCTGATATGTGGAGAACTGTGCTAGTCATCTTGTTGACATGGATTCCTCTCATCTTCAAGTAACTACTTAAAGGTGAAAATCATAGAGATGAGCAATATTTATTTAAGAGCACTCAATTTATTTATTTATTTAAATCTTATTTATTCAGGTAAGCAATAATATTGAAGCGATTTTTATTGCTGTTCAACAATGTCAATACATACCAGTGCTCAGATCAAGCCACAATTTTGTAGTGTTTTTCTCACCTCTCCTCCTTTTTTGGATATAAAGTGAATTTTTAAAAAATCTATAAAGCAGGGAATAATTCTATTTATTTCACAGGTGTGTCAGGACAACTATAATTGGTAATAGTACTAATGTGATAAACTTTGGACTCTGCCACATTTATCTACTCAACTTAAATGTGCCAAAAATATAGTTTATGTTTTTTCTGTTACTAACCAAAGAGCCCTCAACTTTATCCTGAGCCCCCATTACTGCTGATGATAAGGGAGGAGGAGGTAGGGATGAGGGGGACAAAGCACCCAGTTCAAGGTTATTTGGTAACTTTTGGTCTAAGGCCATCATTTTCAGGTGAGTATTCAGCCAATATGCGTACTAGCTGCCCACCGGGACTGTTTTCCCTTCTTGAGGGCCCTTTCTCTTATGGCTTCTCATTGTCTATACATGATGCTAGGGTCTGGATGTCAATGACTCTGTTCTGGAAAAAGGTGAGGGCTTCTTCAATAATGAAGCATCCTTAAAATTCCAAATAAAATTCAATTACATTTTTCTTGTCCACAAGAAAACTCAGTTGATACATATAAAAAATGTTCCTTAGGAGAGTGAGAAAGGAAATGGAAAGGCCTCATAATTTAATTAGTGTGGCTTTTCTTTGGCCCAATTCTCTTACACATTGGATGAATTTCTTGTGCAAATTGAATAATTTTCACAAGTCAATTACATACATTCCCTCAGCCCATCTGAGTGTAATGAAATAGCTTAATAGAATAAAACAATAACCCTAAAATGATGATGTTGGCCATTATTAAGTATAACAATAGGAATTAATTATGACAGCAGAAGGGATAATTGATGATTTGGAAAATGGATTCTAAAGCTCTTTTCTATTGTGACTTCAGAGACATTTCGAGAACTATGAGACTTTCTGAATGCTTTGAACAGGATTATTAATAACATGTTTTTTTCCTTAATTCTTTACATTTGGTTAGTTTATTACAAAACACTGTCATGTACAGAATCTTGTTTCTAACTTAACCAACACTTAGATAGAGCTTGCTATGTGCCAGGTCCCATTCTGAGCACTTCACATGTACTAACTCACATGATCCCCGTGCTGACTCTGTTCCAAGACTCTGGTTGCTCTTTGACAAACGGAGAAACTGAAGTTTAGAGAGAATGGGGAGCTTGCTTGAGGGCCCCCAGCTATGAAGTGGCAGAGCGGGGATTTGGATCCAAACCGCTTCCCGAGTCCCTGCTCTTCACCACAACACTGTGCTACCTACCTCTCAGTCTCACAACCACCCTTGAAAACTCCCAAAGTGGGAGTGTTTGGTTCCATTTCCCTATAGATAAAATATTCCCTGAATTAGAAATGAAGTTATCTGCCAAGAAAGGGGAGCTAGTTAGTACATGGGAGAGCTGGAATTCAAACCCTGGCCTCTACCCCCCAAATCAGTACACATCTTGATGTGTCCTTTGAAGCAAATTTCTTTTACTCAGTGTGTTATATATGATTTCTAGAACTTTGGAACATTGAGTGAAAAATAATATATTACCTTTTTGGAAAAAAAATTGGACAGAAAATTTGGAGGGCCCCTGAAAACATGTGTAATTCTTTGAAGTTAGGAACACTTAACTTAGGAACATAGACTCAGAACGTTTGAGCTATAGAGGACTACATTGTCCCCTAGTAATGTTTATATTTACTGTGTGGAAGAAGTCCCCCAGGGAATTTGTATTAATGCAAGTTGTCAGGCTCCAACCCAGGAATTCTCAGGAAATCCAAGGTCAGGCTCAGGAATCTGAATTTCAACAGACATGCCCAGGTGATTAGTGCTCATTTTTGAAATGAGGGATGCAAACATAGAAGAGTGAACTGACTTGTTCCAGTTTACTGAGATGCTAGGTCAATGTGCACGAAGTGTACTTTGGTTTGTTCCTAAGTTGACATATTTTATTTATGAAATTCCAAGATTAATTTATTCCCATAAAAATCACAAACTCACTGCTGGAATTTATTCCTAAGTGACTTAAAATTTTCTATAAATGGGGCTAAGAGCTACCGAATTTTACTGTTACTGAGGGCTTGCAAGGTAATTGCCCCTCCAAGTTTAGTTTGATTAATTATATCAACTCTAATGCATGAAATCAAATAATGCAAGATTCCTATAAAGAGACTGAATGGCTACCTAGAGATCTAGAGAGAGATAGGCTATAGCCAAATCAACAGTAGTAGCCCATGTAATAGAGAATATATCAACAGAAGGATGGGGTCTGCTTGGAATATAAAAAAATGAGAATTGGAGATACAGAAAGGCTAGAAATATCCAGAACTGAGTGATTAATGGAAAATCCTGACTCTACTCCATTTAAGGGTGGCTATTGACCCCTCCTGCTATGTCTGCGCAACCTACAGCCCCATTCTCTGAACCTTCCCCACCGGCAGTGGTTGGTTCTGAAACCCATACTTGTGGTATACTACCTTGTCCCCCAGACCAAAGTTGATGGGAGGGGTGAGCATTTGACACAGAACTGGGGCAGTCAGATTCTCCATCACAGAAACTTGTGATGGGGATTCAAGAGCACGCATTAGTTTCTTCTATTTGTTTTGTATGTAAACTCAGGAGTTTCTGGAGCCAATGTGGAGAAAGAGGTGCCTTAAAGAGAAAGCCTGAGAAAATGAGATACATCCTTAGCAATTTGAGGGCCTTGGATGCTGGTTTCTGGGTCTCATCTAAGGAATCTGGAGCACATGAGCTTAGCTGAGGAGGTGTATGGTAGGAGAATTAAGGGATGTGGTTTGGGAAGTAATAATCCTCCCACAATTCTTGGGAGAAAAGGATGCATGCATGTTGGCCAGGAGAGAAGTGGACTGTAGACAAGTGAGAGCAAGCATGGGGTTGTCTTATATCCGGTCCAAAGGTCGGTCTACCTTAAAGTATGAATAGAAAATGGAAATAGCCTGCCAGCGGCTGGGGTAGTTCGTTAGGGCTGCGTAACAAAGTACCACAAACTGGATAGCTGAAACTAGCTGAAGGTTATTCCCTTACGGTTCTGGAAGCCAGGATTCTGAAATTATGGTGTTGGCAAGATCATGCTTCCTCTGAAGCCTGCAGGGAAGGATCCTTCTTTGTCTCTTCTGTAACTGTGTTCTCTGCCTTCCTTGTCATGTGGTCATCTTCCCTGCATGCCTCTGTGTCCAAAGTTCTCTCATATAGGATACCATTTCTATTGGATTAAGAGTCCTCTAAACTGCAGCATGACCTCATCTTAACTTGCCTAATTACATCTGCAACAGTGCCACTTCCAAATAGGATCCCATTCTGAGGTTAGGAATTCAGTTTATCTTTCTGGGGAAACACAATTCCACCCATCAGAGATAAGTAGGTGCTGAGAAAGGACTCTTAAGCAACAGGCAGAAGAGAGACACTGCGTACATATCTTTTGTTAAGGGAACTGAATGCAGATGGACTACTGCTTTTCTCTCCAGCTCCACTGCCCGTGATGGTGGGGTGCTGGTACCCCCGTCAATAAAAACAACAAGCGGGCACCAAACCGTGCTGTGGTATCATTCCAGGAAGGGTATGCCTGCTTCCCTTACCTCTCCTCCCTTTCCCTGTTCCAACATGGGAGGGTCAAACCTGCTACTAGAAGGAGAGCAACTCAAGGAGAGGAAACGGAGAAAAATGGATCCAATCTGCCTTTGACTTCAGGCTTCATGCCTGTGAGTGAGTGGAGGCTGGGGGAGGGAAGAAATTTCAGAGTATTGCTTATTATATGTCATTGGACATCTTTATTACCGAACTGAGACTATGTTTTTCCACTTGAACTGACTGTAGGACTTTTATTTATTGCTTAGGAATGACCAGAGAAGTCATTTGGCCTTTCTGAGCCTTGATCCAGGGGCAAGGGAAGAACCAGACAGACCATGGAATTCACACTTGAAGCAATAGAGAAAGATGAAAATAAAGGTTGATGCTTTCAACCCATGAGCTATGCTTTCCCAGCATAATAGTTCCACATGGTTCTCATTCCAGTGAATAACTTTATATTCTGGCCTATATTTCAGCATTCCACAAACTTGGTTAATGTTTATTTTTACTCCATTAACTGATCGATATTTGATACATTGGCAAAAATCTGTTTTTATTTTGTTTTATTTGTTTTTGGTCTGTAAAATTAAGGAATAGTCGATAAATAGTGACTCACCTAATGTAAAAAGATCTATATTTAGGTGGTCTATCAATAGGTCTTGCCCTTCTGTCTTGCTGTTTGCCTCTTCAAGTCCCAACACTAAGTAGGTGAATGTTCATTCACTCGATCATTCCGTCACCATGTACTGAACACCTGCTTTGTGCTAAGCACCATTTCAAACTTCTGAGATATGGTGGGGAGTAGAACAGACATTGTTTCTGCCTTCATGAATGAAATATTCTAGTGGAGGGAGAAACTGACAGATCAATAACTATAGCCAGATAGAGCACATGGCAGGTGGAAATATGGGAGCAATATATTAAAACAAAGGGATTACGATTTTTGAAGTCAGTATCAAGTGAAGCTAACAAGTTAGAATACTGTATATGAAGTTGAAAATACTCAAAGGCAAAAAATCAAAAATCACCAGACCTATCAAGTGCAATATTTCCCACATAGAATCAGATGTTCTCATTTTCTGATCTACCATTTTTAGAAGGCAATGCTTGATTTTTAACATCTTCCTGGGTTTCTAGAATGCAACCGTATGCCCAGAGGAAGATAAAGTCTGACTTTTGAATATTGGTGAATATCTATCTTATTCTTTCTCTGGTTGCTCATTCTTATTTTGATTTCAAAAGTAATAGATGTAAGTTAAAGAGAACCCGAAGAACAAAGTAAAGTAAAAGAGGAAATAAAACTCATCTCTAATCCTACCTTACTTTATTCCTTGATTTCTGGTATTTCCAAATTTGTACTCTCCTTCAGGGATCAATAAGAAGAAGAAACTGAAAATGGGTTGGAAACAAAATTAGTAGAGGCTCAGGCACCTGGGTGGCTCAGTGGGTTAAGCGTCTACCTTTGGCTCAGGTCATGATCCTGGGGTCCTGGGATAGAGCCCTGCATTGGGCTCCCTGCTCCGCAGGGAGTCTGCTTCTCCCTCTCCCTCTGCTGCTCTGCCTGCTTGTGTTCCCTCTTTTTTCTCTTTCACTCTCTCTCAAATAAATGAATAAAATATTTTAAAAAATTAGCAGAGGCTGTGCGTATGCAGAATTTTTATTATTCTGTGGCGGGAGATACAGGCACTAGAGCATTCTGGATGTTTCTGGACTTTGGATGTTTTACACTGTGCCCTGTGTCAAAATACCCCATTGTAGGGGCACCTGGGTGGATCAGTGGATTAAAGCCTCTGCCTTCAGCTCAGGTCATGATCCCAGGGTACTGGGATCGAGCCCCGCATGGGGCTCTCTGCTTAGCGGGAAGCCTGCTTCCCTTCCTCTCTCTCTGCCTGCCTCTCTGCCTGCTTGTGATCTCTGTCTGTCAAATAAATAAATAAAAATCTTTAAAAAAATACTCTGTTGTATTCTTTTATATATTTTTTAAAATATTTTATTTATTTGAGAGAGTGTGTGGAGGGAGGGGCAGAGCGACAAGCAGACTGCCTGCTGAGCAGGGAGCCCACTCAAGGCTCCAACCCAGGACTCTGAGAGCAGGACCTGAGCAAAAGCCAGTTGTTCAGCTGACTAAGTCACCTTTTGTGCTTTGAATCGTGACATCCTAATAGAACTGGAAAGATCACCGAATCTAAGCGTTTTTCATCCCCCAAACAACAGTACGAATCACTGAAGATCTAAATCATCCCATGGACTTCCAGAACAAAGGGAGTGGGGAGGAGGGTGTCAAACTGTGATTACTATTATTCAGGACAGAGAGGATATGAGCAAATCAAAAACTCGAACCGGCAGTTTGGAAACATCAGTTTATAGATTGGGAACCTGAGGCTGAAGCTTCAAGGGGCTGGCTCAGAGTTCCGCCGCTGGCTACGACCAGGAGGTGGAATGACAGCTGCTTCAGCTTCCGATGGCTAATGATGTGCTTCATGCCGGTTACTAACTTCTAACTTAAGTACTTAATTTGAACTTTCTGTTTTCCTTAGAAATAGCAACCTCTTCCAGTTCATCTTGCAAGATGTTGGAGGACGGAAGTCCAGTCCGACTCAGATGTAATGACTTGTGGAAAGTTTCTTGCAGACTCACTATTGTAGTTTCTAGAAATAATTTTGGTGCAGTAGAGTTAATTATCAATATGTGATAATCATTGATCCCGAATATGGGGAAATGACTTCCTGTCCACATTTCCTTCCTTAATAATCATAGGTGCACCTGTGTGTGTGTGTGCAGAAACACACACACACACACACACACGCACACACACGCACACACTCCTTTAGCCCTCCCTTTTCTTTCCTGTTTCCTAGCAAAACATTTTAAAAGCTGAAAAAATATTACGGTGCTTTCAGATGAATTTTCCATTTGGAATAGCTCAGCAAATGGCCTGCTACACCTGTTGGGCCATTGGAACACTCTTTTCTGAAATTGTGGATTTAAAAAAAGGCCTTGCTAAAAAGAAAGTGGCAAAGGCCTAAGTGGATGCTTAGAACCTGAAGACAGAACTGAGAATCTGATATGAATAGCTTAAGATCAAAGCAATCAAAGCTGCTAATAAGGCTAAAAATAATAATGCAACATATGGCAATTAGAAAAAAAATGATTTTGAAAGGAAGTGCCAGTCTTATTGTATTGAACTGGCCTCCTATGACGACAGCTGCTCTTACTGGTATGAAATATGTTTTTTTAAGAGCTTTTGATATTCCTTATCTTCTCAGCAGTTTAATGAAAATTGAAAAGACCACACAGACTCTCAGGTGAGGTCAGCCGTACCTTTCTCCTCTCTCTTTCCCACTCCATTCTTGGCCAGGCCAGGACATGATTAGGATATTTTATTCGATTTTCTTTCTTCCCAGGCAATGCATTATGTACTATCAAGTGATGTTTGGTAATCAATTCTTGATCTCTCCTGGAGGTCAGTCAATGACACCATCTAAATTGTCATCTCATTTCTGTCCTTAAAGAGAATCCATCTATTTCCTTTGAGCACATAGAAATTTCAGACACAGGTAAGATACTAAACCATTCATGAGCAATATGACATTTTTTCTCATCAAGATTGTCAGACTTTGCTTTTATGGGAAGATGGACTTAGTTATTGAAGGTGTCTCTTTCATTTAAAGTTCCAGTTAATATGCTATGAACTCATCTCACCTCTTCACTGTGAGTCTTCTACATATTTCTTAGCTTCTTATATTTTGGGAGTAGAGGATGTGAATGGAGGAGAAAGGAAGCTGGGGACTCCGATATGGAGAAACAGAGACTTAAAGTCATAATTCTGAGGTTAAAATCAGGGGAAACTGTAAATTAATGTATATTGCTACAGCAGAGGATAGGAGGTAGATATGTTGGGGGTACCCCCAAGCAGATTAATAGGATAGAGCTAATATCCTAAAAGTTAATAGGATAAGAGTAAAAACATCTTGTGGCAAAACCTTGAAATTGTGTGGCTCAGTTGATCGAGGGGGTCCGTTCAAAGTAAGTTTGAAGTACTTACATACCTACTGTTGGTGCTCACGATCAAAGTGTCTTTTTTTCACGTGCACCGTCGGTTACGTAAAGTTTTATCTCTCCTGCAGATCCTGACTCTTTCAGAGCCAGACTCAAGGTTTATTTTCAGAAGGTTTGGCAGAAACTTCAACAGCCGTTGCATCTTTCTGAATTGCTTGTGCTTCCAATCAGCTGGGGGCCATTTTTAGCTTTTCAAATTAATAATTTGAAAAAGATGCAATGACTATGCATAACGACTTTATCTCATCTGCAGAAATGATTCAAAACAGCAGTTGCTACACACACGTTGGTCTTATTAGGCAAGATTTTGATGCAAGAGCACAGGTACTGGTGTCAGTGCTGCTGTTGGGTAACTGCTTAACTGTGGAAATAATGGCAGAGCAGAAGGTGTGAGAGAGCATTAACACTGATAGTTATTCTGCTGGGGTTTAGCATCTCCACTCGATTTTCCCTTTCTCTTCCATTTGGGGCAATGTACTGCACTTAAGCGAAATTCCTCGGGGGTTGCAAGAAATGTAATTGCATTTTTTTTTTAAGTAGGGAATTTGCTTTAAGGAACATTCTAAAGTATTTATGAAGATTTTCCTATCGACCCTGATTTTACTCATATTGTCAGTTCTGTCTCTTTGTTAAAATATCCCCAGGAATGGTTTTGATATGCAAATAACGAAAAGGCAAAAAACCAACAAAACAACCACACTCCCACCAAGGAAACAAAATCTTGTAAATTTTCTGGTAAGAAATACATTTCTTTGGTAAACTTTTTCAGATTTTAGTTACATGTAGAACATCTCTTAACCAAGTCACTGTACTAGATACCAGGCAATAATTTGATGGTCTGAGAAAATGTACAACGAGGCATGTCCACGGGGGTTATGGGAAGAAGATTTGAAGGTCTCACTAAGACCCACATTGAGCCCAGGAAGAATTCCTGATTCTTCATGCACATTTCAAAACAGGTAGAAGCTCTAGATTTCCAGTGCCTGAGTTATGACTGGTTCCACAGGCATAACCCTTGTCCTGTTTGTGTAGACAATCAGTGGGGAAAGCCATTCTTGTTTTCAGTTTAATTCCACATAGCCTGTATCCTGCCACTCTCTTTGACTTGGTTCTTTGAACACTGAAATGGAAAGGGAGCAACAACAGACCTTGAGTGAGACAGAAAAGTCAGTATGAAAAAAAAAAAGGCTGGGTTGGGGGGCTGGGGTGGGGGTGGGGCAGAGATGGGGATGGGGTGGGGTGGTGCTGTTTCAAGAAAGATTTCCCTGATAGAAACTGTCTCATGAAATATTGAAAAGTGCTGGATGTGGTCTTGACCATTTTTTCCATGTTTTCTTTTATTGTATAAAATATGCATTTCATAATATTTGCCATTTTGACCATTTTTAAGTGTGGAGTTCGGGGCATTAAGTACATTCACATTATTGAACCACGACCACCACCATCCATTTCCAGAACTTTTTCATCTACCCCAACCGAAACCCCATACCCATTAAACACTAACTCTCCAGTGCTCCCTGCCCTTGGCAATCACCCTTCCACTTTCTGTCCCAATGATACTTGACTCATCTCTACAGTGCTGCCAACTCCTCGGTATTCCTTGACTTTGGGAACTTTTTGTTGTTTATTTTTAAAACCCATCAGAGAAAATGCACAGCAGCTGGGGAAGGCAGAACCTCCAGGGATCCATTTGAAAGAAAGATTATGCCAATAATAAAGCTTGTAAAGGGAGCTATCATCCCTGAATGAGGCAGGCTCTCGCCTAGGCTATGCCAAACTTAAGGCAACGTTTCTGCTTTGAAATGGCCGGTGAGAGCTCATTTGGGCTGCAAATCGGGGAGGAATTCAATCACCTGCGCCCAGAAAGCCAGCACAAGGAAATGGATGTCTCTTGGATCTGGCACACAGTTATTATTGAGAGGGGAAGCATTTGTTTCGGACTCATTGTGACTCAAGTACCACGAGGCCAATTGGCTCATTTGTCTCAGTTTATCTAATTACCAGACCAAGGTGAAGACTTGGAATGGTTTAAAACCTAGAAATGAAGCCTTCGCGGGCCTTGAACTGGATGTGGTCCCAGTTTTGTGAATGAAATGCAACGGTTTTCCCCATTCTACCCTCTCCAGTCCTCCTCAGTGCCCCCACCTCCAGGAGAAAAACAAAACCAAGAGTAACAGCCAATCTGAAAAGGTCTGACCCTAGGAAAAAGGCTCTTCTCTTAGTGGCAGAAAAGGACCATTTTACCTGAATTATCTCAATAATTATTTCAATTCACCATTTCCCCATGTCTGTGGGGACACAACCTAAAATTAAATTATACCTCTGGTCCCAAGGATGTCATTCTGTAAAGTCTTGCTTACAATATATATATTTTAAAATTTTAACAAGTGTGCAGAGTTTACACAAGGAGAAAAAATAAGCACATAGGGACATGGATTTCCTGCAAAGAAAAAAAAAAGCCAACTCTAAGAACAATTAGTCTATCAGTCACGCTTAAACATGTAGTAAACCATTTGTAGATGCTCTTTAGGGAAGTAATCAGTAACTCAGAGGGCATGAGTTCCCCAGTACATGCCAACTTCTATTCCCATGTGCAGTACTGGGAACCTTTTATTAGGGTTCTAGGGAGATTTCTTTTAGGATGTGAGAACAGCTGAAGATATGATTTCTTTTTACATATGAATATTGCTAAGCACTTGGGGGCTATTAAAGGAAAAAAATACATCATAAAAATGAAAGACTTTGGTAGGTTGTTTGATGTCACATATTAAATCATCATCACAGCAGAATATATTTCTTTATTAGATTGGCTGGGAATGAGACGACAGATTGATATGTTTTGATACAGGGAAGAAGTCACCCAGGTCATAGGAATGTCCCCCAGGAGGGCAGAGTCTTTGAGGGTCTGCGGTAGGTGCTGAAAGTGGGGATGGGGATTTAAAAGGGGTGATGGGACGCGGTTGGGTCTCAAAGAGAAGCTATGCCCTTCCCCCTTCCTCCAACCTCGGGGCTGTGTGGCTTTGGTAATTCTCTACAAGACGATAGCTGGACTGGTCCAGGAGGACTAACTCTGCAAGGCCACATGAAATGGATATGCTTAGAGAACTTTCCATGCAGAGAGGTGATTAATTGGAAGCAAACCTGAGAACATGGGGTAGGCTATCACTCTGAGGCCTGGTTGCCTTGGGTCCCAGTTTCTCCAGCTCTGAGGTGGGGTTCACAACCAATAAGAGGAGTTCCTAAGTTTCCTTAGGAAAGATGCAGAGAGCACTGCATCTCTTGTTTTGCTCTGTATTGATGCTCCATGAAGAGAGGGGTTGGTGCATGTAAGACGTGGTTCATTAGGTTTGCTTGATACCAGCCAGTTGGAACAGAGGCTTCTATTGAGAGAGAATATATCCAGGGCCGTGTATGGCTGCCTTCTGGCTTGCCCCGTAGTATCCCGCCCAGTAGGTCTCGGCTAAAGGACCTGAGGTTTCACTCTCTTGACAACCTGTGCTGCATGAGTGATAAGAGGTGATGTAGGAAAATGTTTGTTAAGTCACTGTCCTCCAAAATGTGTGCTTGGAAGCCTTGAGGCTTAGCAGACCCTGGCTTTGGGCCATCAACATAAGATATAAAGCTGGGTTGCTAATTGACATGTGTGTATAAAAGAGGTGTGTGGGTTAAAAGCCCAGACTTGAATATGAGATAGACTTGAGTTCAGTCCTTGCTTCTACTGCTTACTGAATGTATAACCTTGAACAGATTATTAAATGTCTGTGTCTCAGACTCCTCATCTATAAAATGGGAATATAGTTAAACTTATGCCAGGAGATTGTCATAAGAGTTAAATGAGATAATATATGTAAAGCACTTGGTACAGTGCTTGACCTAGGACCTTGTGGAGTGAATATTCTTATTACCCTCACTTTATAAAGAAGGACATTGAAGCTCTGAGGAGACAATTTTCTCAAGGGGTAAAAGTTAAGTGTTATTGTCCCCTTATGAACAGAAAGCCTTAGTTACTGGCTCATGATCACAATCTCCGGCTTCAAAACCAAGTGTGTTGGAATGGAACTACGTAGGGCAACAGCTTAAATCTTCTCTGACCTTCATATGAATACTCACAAACAGCAGGAAATGATTCAGAGGGTCCCCCTCCTCTTCTGCTTTTCCACAAGGAGCCATTGTGGAAACTGAGTCCAGACCTCCTTGCTCACAGGGCAGAACATAAGGAAGAGAAGACAAAATGGAGAATTTCAAGATACAGGCCAGATACTCAAGAATAACAGAACCCACTAGAGCCTGGGTTTTTTTATTTTATTTTATTGTGGGTTTATTTATTCAAAAAGAGATATTTATTCTGGAGAATAAATGATTAGAGAAGCATCAGATGCATCCAGTAATAGATCATGCCTCACCCTGGTTTGAAACTGGAGACAATTAACTGGTTACTTTTTCTCTTCAAACAAGGCAAGTGATTTTTGTAATTTTTTTTCTTATTGAATTGACCTTTTCTTTTTCTGTATAACTGAATCAACCAATTGTTTCGACATCTTGAATAACAAGCCAGTGTTTGAATCTCCACATGGCCTTTGTATTGACTGTCATTATACAAGTCCAATTAATGAAACAGTTGCTTAGATTGGACTATTTCACGGAATTAGATCCTCCCTCCCTCCCTGCTCCCGCATTGAGTTGACCATTTCTTTCACTAGACCGGGTAAATCAGCAGGTTGCTGGGAATACAATCTTTTTTTCCCTCATACCCTCCATACTCACAGATAACCAGCATCCTAATATCCCAGGTATTCTACCAGCAAATTGGAAAATTGAATCCCTTTCTTTACTTTCTATTTCGAGATATTGTTGGGAAATTAATAGGATATGCAATGCAATTTAAAAACTGTAAATTCACCTCCTTAAATATGTTTTCAGTATTAATTTATAATAGACAGAGATTTGTAGAATGATTTAACAGTGGCACCCAATGCTTACTTGTTTTATTGATTTTCTTCTGCCACAAATGCACCGAAGTGCAAAATATTACATACACTTGCAGCTTGTTTTTGTAGTCTGTTGGGAAGAGAATCATAGAGCTGTTTAATCTTGGGATTGCAAAAGATCTGAAAGGTGATATTGATGAGATAGGAGTGTTTAAATCCTTTCAGTTTTCTGAACAGGAGACCAAATAAAGGGAAAACATTTGTTCTCTACATAAACCCTGATAGAACAAACATCCCCCAATGCTTAGCAGAGTGAATAGAAAAATACATATTTCATGAGTTACAAATGCCACACAAAAAATTCTTCGGTGTGTGATGCTAACGATATGTACATAACGTTACAGTAGGGCACCACCTGCAAAATGTTATTTATTTCCTCACTGTAGTGTGTGCACATTTTAGACTTCAGAAATAGGATTCAGAGAAACTGTCCTTTCTCTAAGCCATATTCACTGGTAATTGTCCCCTCATCAAAACGGCAAGTCACCAACAAGTGGTTAGAAAACATAACCAATCACCCTTGTTCGTGAACACACTCCTTCAGACCAGCCCTGAGCTGTTCCTCAGAGAGCTCTGCTGTGCACGGGGTGCCTTCCTGTCTCCTACAGTTCTCACACACAAACTCCAGCACCACTGCAAAAGACTTCCTCGTGTAAGTACATCATGATAAAGAAGAGCTTTAAGTGGAAATAAAAAACCAACAGAGGATGGGGGTCTCTAATTTGTGGTTCAACCCTTTTTTCTGTGAGATGTTTAAACATTTTCTTCCCCAACATTAAAGTCTTAAAAAAATACAGTTTCAAGTACTTATCCAATATGTAATGCATGTGGTTGAAGTCTCTCTCTCCTGCTCAGCTCCCCTGCTATCCCTTTCCTGCCCCTGCCCAGGCTCTTGACTCAAGGAGGACCCTTTCTCTTCCATGTTCCATCCTCGTCTGGGTTACCATCTTCCTGACTCTTCGTGTTCTTGTTTTACAAGCCACTACCAGTAAGGCTTTTCTCAGAACCCATTCAAATGCCAATAGTTTAAGGAAAACCAAGAGTTTTCCTAATATTGCATTAGTATATATTTTCAATATAAAAATTTCAAAGCCAAAATATAGAAAGACAATAAAATCATTTATTACCCCGTACCCCAGAGATAACAGCTCCTCATGCTTGGTATGGATCCTTCTACTTTCCAATCTATATTCTTAACATTTTTATGGATTTTCCTGTTTTACAAAATTGGGGTTACACTACACATATTATATAAAAACATTTTCTCAGAACATTACATATTTTCCACCACAAAGGCTCTAAACCTTTACTATGCCTAAGAATAACCTGGGGAGGATATTCAGCTGTCTCTTATTAGTTCTCCTGCACAGAGGCCTTGAACCAGTAAGTCTGGATTAGGATCCAGGAGTCTGTGATTTTAATAGGCTCCCCTAGCTGATTTTGATACTGTTCTTTCTTAAACCATACTTTAAAAAAGATGGTTCTACAACATAATTTTTCATAGCTACATGGTATCCCATTGTATAGTTGTATGCACTTTCCATAATTCACAGTATATTAAAAATTCTCACTTTGGGTATTGTACATTCAAGTAGAATGAAGTAGAGTGATATAAGGAAAAGAAGGCTCTGAGGTCCAAAAAAAACACTGAAACTGATTTTATATGTTAGTTTAACATACTCATTGTGTTATTTTTTTCAAATTGTTCCCTTGGATAAATCCCAGAAATGAGTGGGTTCTCTCAGAAGTAACTTTTGGGGGTGAATTCAGTTGGGAAAAATTGTTTTTGAAAAATTTTACAGAAATTAAAGCTTGTTACAAAATCCAAGTGTAGCCCAAATACATTTATACCAAAAAATCTCAAGAAAATTCCATTGTTCTAAGCCCTTCTTACCTCTTTCTGAACCCTAGTTCCTCATTTATGACTGACTTTTTGTGCCTTTATCTATAATTCCTTTTTTGATTTCTCCTTATGTTCATATCATTCCTAATGTGTTTCCAGAACTCCCTTATTCTTGACATCTTCCTGTCTTATAAACTTCTCACCATTCCTCTCTACTACCATTGGAGTGCTTCTGTGGATGGATGCCATCTATAACTTTTCGAGGGTTATTAAAAAACCTGACAGTGTAGTAAATGGGTGCTTTACCTAATGCCTTGTTGGGATAAGGAGGATGAGATAACACCAGGAGGACCCGGAATCTGGTTTTCATGGTGGATTAAGCAGCTGACCTTTTGTTAACTTTGGAGGCCACCCATATTTAAAGTCAACAGCAGAGAACTCTTGAGAACGTTGCCTTCCAAGGGGACTCAACTGACTGGCTTAACCTCTGCCCTTAGTGCAGTTCATTGTTTACATCTGTCTATTATCACAGGCCTCATGGAGACAGACACCATAGCATTGAGGAGGAACAACAGCAGCTGGCGGCTAATGGGAGCAGAAGGTATCTGGGAGCACTGTTTATAGATGATCACATTGCTAGGTTTAATCTTTGGTTTAAGCCCTTCATTTTTATTTTTTTTAAAGATTTTATTTATTTATTTGACAGATAGAAATCACAAGTAGGCAGAGAGGCAGGCAGAGAGAGGAGGAAGTAGGCTCCCTGCTGAGCAGAGAGCCCGATTCGGGACTCGATCCTAGGACCCTGAGATCATGACCTGAGCCGAAGGCAGAGGCTTTAACCCACTGAGCCACCCAGGCGTCCCTAAGCCCTTCATTTTTAAACAAATAAATTTAAGGAGGGAAAACTGTTTATCTTCTCTTAATGTGTACAAAGTATTTATCAAACATAAATATGGTGGCCAAAGAAAAGACTGGAGAACACCCAGGAGTCATGAGATAATGATGATGGTGATAATGATGATGATGATAGGAAGTTCTAAAGATCTGAGATGTTTAGCCAGTTCACATGAGAGGCTCCCAACTGCCTCAAGAAGAGGCTCAGATAATCTCCACACATTAGCCCCATAAGTGGCCTGTAAAGAGATACCAGGCTTAAAACATCTTTACTCTCCTAATAATGAAAGCTCTTGTGCATGAGCCTTTCCTACGTGACTCAACTATCTTCAGCCCATCTGTTTGAGCACAGTGGACCATTTTGTCCTGATGCCAGACAAGGTGGCAAAGAAAGAACCAGCTAGCCCAGGCATTTTGCACATGATAGCATAGCCCTGAGAGGAAGTTACATGGCAGAGTGGCTTAAGGAACCTGCCCAAGGTAAGACAGATGAGGCATAACCAGAATTTGAACCCAGATCTATCTGATCTAACTCCTAAATCTCTCATTTTTCTATGACCTTCTGATTCTCTCCTCTCTGCCCAGACATAGTGGCAAATTAATGCTTTGTAACTGCCCATACACATGGCTTTGTAACAACAGCTTGGGTTATGTTTAGGGAATTACCATACTAAACACAAGCTTGTGGAACTATTGATTAAGATGTTTTGCCTTTTCTAGGCTAATGACTAATTGGATACTCCTTCCCAGAATTCAATTTGCTTTGTGAGCAAAGCATGAAAAAGAACAGGACACAACTCCTTCCCATTCATTCCAGCTTTTGCTGTCCAGACCCTCTGGAGTGGTGGAGTTCTTGCTTTTTCCAAGTCAGGTTCTACTTTCTTTCTGACAATTCTCTGAGTTCCCTCACATCCTTCTAATAAATACTACATTTGCTTTTGTCAGCCTGAGTCAGTTTCTGTTGCTTGCAAACCAGGAATATAAATTTAAACTTACTTGCAACTCTGAATATGTTAAAGTAACGTGTTTTCAAAACTCACCTGATCTTGGGATACATCTAAGCAGTTCTAACAAACATAGAGATTCTTGGGTTGTAACGTCGGCCCACAAAATCAGCATTTCCAGGAGTGAGGCCTAAGAAAAACTCTTCAAGTGATTTTTTTTTCTAGAAAAATAAATTAAATTTTTGACGTGCTTCTCCCTGATTCCTACATTCTCATCCATCCCTTGGTTGGGTCCCCTTCCCTACGTTGTACCTGCTTCTCCATTCTTACTTTCCTCACTCACTATATTTTTGAGATCTTTTTATATCAAAATGCTGCATATAGTTTTATGGTTTGCATATATTGCATTTTTGTGTATCCATTCCTCTACTGATAGGGATTTAACTGGGTTTCCATGTTCCATTTTTTTTTTTCTTCTAGTACAAACAGTGTTTTACTGGATATGCTCCTTGGGTACGCCTATGAGAGAAATCCAGTAATATATATACCAAGGGTGGAAAAGCTGGATGATAGGCATATACACACTTAAACTAAATTACTCCAACCCACTTTCCAGTAAATTGCACCATTTACTATAAGGAGGACTCCGTATCTACCTCAATTAATAGAATGTGGTGAAAAATTCCTGCATGACTTTTGAGGTTAGGTCATAAAAAGCAATTCAGCTTCTCTGTTGTTGTTGTTTTTCCCTCTCCTCTCTCTCTCCTGCCTTTCTTTCTCTTTTCTTTTTCTCTTCTTGCCCCTGAAACCCAACTACCATATTGTAAGGGAGCCAGACCACACGACAGAACGGTGTTAGATGTTTCGGCCTACATCTCCGGCTAAGAATTCAGCTGCTGGCCCTCATCTGTTGAGGCACAGGTGAATGAGTGGGCTTTAGGATACGAGTCAGCAAACATTTTCTTGAGGAGCCAAATAGTACTTATTTAAGCCATTCTTAGTTCGTGGGATGTAGAAAAAGAGGATTTGGCCTGCGAGGCTATGTTGGCCCTCCTTTACATGGCTCCTGTACCCAGACATCAAGATGCTGCAGCTAGAAGTAAGTGGAGCAGAGATGAGCTGCGGTCACTCAGCCCTGCCCCAGCTGCAAATCCATGAACAAAACAAAGGTATTATTTTAAGCCACTGAATTTGGAGGTGATTTGTTTTGCAGCCCTGGTAGCTAGAAAACCTGTGCTTTTTTCTTGATTTTGAAGAGTTCTTTATTGATTGTAGATATTGAGCATTTGTGAGTTTTACATATTGTTAACGTCTTCACTTTGTTAATTTTATCTGTGATGCTTTCCCTTAAAGTAAAAATCTTCACTTTCAGGTTATCAAAATTTCGAATACTAGCTGTATACTATTGGGAATATTATTTTACTTTTTAAAAAATTATTAAGTTTACTTATTTAAGAAACCCCTTTCCACTTTTCTTGTGATGTTCATATCTATTTTGGTATCAGGGTTATACTAATCTTGAAAAAATTTGTTGGATACATTTTCTCTCTCTCTTTTTTTCTCTCTAGAATGTCTCTTCTCTTATCTGTTTCTTGAAAATTGGGGGAGCCTTTCCAACAAAAAATGCTTTGGGAAAGGTTCTAGGTAGGGGGATAATTACTATTTCAGTCTGTAAATGATATCAGTTTGTTCAACTTTTCTGTTTCTTTAGAGTCAGTTTTAGCATTTTATATTTTTCTTGAAAACATCTTAAATTTGCATTTGCATCTAGGTTGTACAATTTATTGGAGTGTAGTTGTTCATAATAATCTGCTTGTAAGATTTTTTTAAAATTTTTATTTATTTATTTGACAGAGATCACAAGTAGGCAGAGAGGCAGGCAGAGAGAGAGGAAGGGAAGCAGGCTCCCTGCTGAGCAGAGAGCCCGATTGCTTGTAAGATTTTTTAAATCTCTTCTTTATTTGAGGTTGTCTCTTTTTCATTACATATTTCATTATTTGGGGTTTTCCCTTTTCTTGTCATCAATTTTACTGTAAGTTTTGGTAAATATATTGGTGTTTTCAAAGACTCAACATTTATTTTTAATCACTTAAATTTTTTTAAAAAGATATTATTTATTTATTTGATGGAGAGAGATACAGCAAGAGAGGGAATACAAACAGGGGGAGTAGGAGAGGGAGAAGCAGTCTTCCAGACCAGCAGGGACTGTATCCTGAGACCCTGGGATCACGACCTTGGGGTTGGGACCTGAGCAGAAGACAGATGCTTAAGCCACCCAGGGGCCCCCATTTAAATTTTTTAATTTTGCTAATATCATTTCTTTCACCTTTATTTCCTTCTTTATGCTTATTCAGTTGCTGCTTCTCTAGCTTTCTTTAATTGAACAATTAGCTAGTTTATTTTCATTTCTTGTTGGTTAATAATAAATGTATCCAGATTTATAATTTTCCCTTTAAGTGTTACTTTACCTAATTCCTACAAATATTAATATATAGTGACTTCATTTATTTTTTCTTTTAACTATTTTACTCTTTCCCTTGTAAATGAATTTACATGTAGATGCTTAACTGGTCAGTGTTTACAGGCTGCATCATCTGTCTCCATAGGCCACAGCTTGTATTTTTACAGGCAAAAATTAGAGAGTCTGCTTGGCCTTACCTGGGTATGCCTTTCCTGGGCTTGGCTTGGAAACTCTCTTAATTAAGTCAGTAACTGCAGGTAATTGTAGGGCTCATCTTACTTGCTTTTTGTCCCTTGGAAATCATTGTTTTTCATTGCCTGATTTCCAGGATCTTAAAAACTGCTGGTTATATATATTTTGTCTATTTTCTTGTTCTCATTGGTGTGTGTGTTGATTGTTTTAGGCAGGAGAGTAAGCGTGGTCCCATTTTCTATCTTACTTGCAAGTGAAAGCCTGCTTTTTTAAAGTTTTATTTATTTACGTAATCTCTACACCGCACATGGGGCTCAAACTCACGACCCCCGAGATCAGGAGTCACGTGTTCTACCAACTGAGCCAGCCAGGCACCCCTGCTTGTTTCATTTTGAATGCTGTACAGTGTTCCCTTGTGTGAATCTCCCATAGAGATTCCATTCACTCTCCCATTGATCGACATTTGGGCTTGCATCCAGGTCCCACTACCAATAGCCATGCTGCTATAGGCATTCCTCTGTGTGCCTTTTGGTGTGTCTGTGAGGGTTTCTCCTGAGTTACAGACCTCGTAGGGCTTACAGGTGTGAGCCCTGGTTTTGGGTGCAGAAGTTCAGAGCCCACAATTTGGTCTATGAGTATTCTGCAGGAAACCTCTCATTTTCTCCCTTAGGGCAGCTTCCCCAGCCAGCACCACGTCCCACAGGGAGGTCTTTTTATTAATCATCTTGCTAAGAGACGAACTGTCCTAGTACTTGAGGAACTTTCCATCAGCCCAGCCTGGAGGAGTCTTGTCCCTCCTCTCTGGCCTCACAGGGAATGTCAGGAGTCTCCTCCAGTGTCATTGGGATTGCTTTTCCGTTGCCCGGACAGGATGGGGACGGCTCATGAAGCAGTTTCACCACACACAGCGCCTTCACTCTAGCCTTGCCCCCGTTCTTCCTCTGGCTCTTCCAGACATAGAGGGGACGGGTGGGCCGGGGATCTTTGGGATCAGAAATTTGGCATCAGATTTTAAGTCTGGCACCCCAGGTTGAAATCTGACACACAGGCAATAGACTAACCTTGTACGGGTTCACTATTTCTAAATGTTAGAGAACAGATAATAACAACAATCATTTAATTTTGGCTTTCATCTTCCTGTTCATATCTTGTTTACTTAAGCACGTAGCCCACTGACAGCTGGCAAGCTCACAGACAGAAAACGAAGACAGAGTAGCTCTGATTGCCCTCGGGTTACCTCCTTAATGAAGTCCTAATAGGAATTCCTAGCTGTCCCTAGCTGGCCTTTGCTGGAAAGCAGTTATAAACCCTTCACATTAGCTAATGCTCAGACTTTGCTCTCCCCGACCAAATCCCAGTTTACCTCTTTTTTCCCACAACCACTAGAAGTCTAAAGTAGAGACAAAAAGCCTGAGTTCTACTTACCAGTGGCATGACTCTCAGCAATCTTTGAACTTTCCTTATCAGTAGAATGGGTATACTGATTATTCCAATCTCACAGCAATTCTCAAAGATTAAATGAGAAGCTCTCTCCTGTGAGCACTTGGTAGAGGGATGGAACATTTTAAGCTCTCAGTAAGGATTAACTCAGTGATTCTCAGCTGAGAATCTTAATGTTGCTCACAGGGGCATTTGACAATGTTTAAAGACATTTTGAGGTGTCATGTGTTAGGGGAAGGGGTGCTGCTGGCATCTAGTGGCTAGAGTTCAGGTACACTACTAAACATCCTGCAATGCACAGGGCAGTACTCTCCAAAAAAAAAATTTTTTTTTTTATCCTGTCCAAATATCAATAGTGCTAAGATTCAGAAACTCTAGGCTAGCTTCAAGTATATTATTATTCTTGTGGACATAATATCTCTTTAGTCTGGATTACCTTCATGGAGACATAGAACACTAGAAATGGAAGAGATGTGAGAAGTTATCGAATCTCAGCTTCAGGTGGGTATGTTACCCGAGTAAGTGGGTGCTCATGGAAGTGGGATCAACTTGCATACCTGTTGATCCTAATCTCCTTATTACCCTCTAATATGTACTCAGTTTACCATCTACAAAAGAAGAGTCTAGGACACCCTATATACATCAGCTTTATTCCTTTGATCTTAGAAGACAAACTGTTGCATCCTGAGGCTTCACCTTATTTTTTTAATGGAGAGCGGTTATATAATTTTTTCACTTATAAAAGCAGTGCTACACACACTTGTTACTCAAAGAATTGCCATTTACCATGCTTCTTGATTCTGCTGCGTCTAATTTCATTCAAAGTTAGACCAGGTTCCATGACAAGCTCAGCTTGGTGAGGCTGCCAATCCCTTGAAAGCTTTTAATCAAGTCAGTTCATAGTTATTGAGCACTATCTATATTTACCCAAACCCTGCTGGGTGTTGGAGAGATAGTAATGGATGTAGTGACTACATGGCCCCAGGCTAGTGGGGAAGATGGACTGTACAACTAATTATCAGCGTGATAAGTGTTATGAGAAGGGACAGATAATGTGGAGATTTAATGGATTTCTAGAGGAGTAGGACTACTTGCTGAGGAAATGACATTAAGCTTGTTGTTGCATAAAGGACGTGCCACATAAGAGCCTGTGGAGACTGGTCTTGAGGAAAGGCAATGTAAAAGACACATTATTAGGGGTTGTACTTGCTAAGGGTTCTCACTTTGGAGTTTGCTCCATGGTATGTAGTTTACAGCACGTAAGAGGAAAACTACTTGTATGCATATCTAGCTCTGCCTAAGTTTAGATAACATTTTAGGTTCAATGAGAAATCATTATATGATTAGCTCTTCCTTGAAAAGCAGAATTTTACAGTCTAGCAAAATAAGAACTAATTATGCACCCTTCTCCTGCCTTTCAAAGTCCTCAAAGGTTAAATGTCTTATATCTTCCTTCTAATGGGTTTATTGTTTTGCTTATTTTGTTCAGCATAAATCAGAGCTAACACAATCTCATTTTTAATAGCTCTCTTTCAAAGTCTGTTGATATGCCAGTTGGTATGAATTGTCCTAAATGTCCTCCCTCATGGGCAAAACACATCTGTCAGGATCTACAAAATGATATTTCTTGCTTCTGGGAGACATCTATGTGGAGCTGCCAAGGAGAACTCTGTGAAACCTGCATGCTAATAAGCCAATGCTCTGCGATCTCATATTTCAGAATTTATGGAAAAACACAGGTCCTTTAGATCCACAATTAGTAATGAAAAGCAGTTCTTCCTAGTCTGACCTAGAGGTGAGCTTTGCCATGAGTGCAGGGTTGTCAAATTTAACAAAAAAGTAAGGCACATTGTTTTTTAGTATAAATATGGTCTATACATGGGACATACATAAATTTAAAAAAAACTTTTATCTGCAAACCATTCTGAAGTGTTAGAAAAGCATTCATTCATATTCACATTTGGGTCATTGCTCAAATGTCATTTTCTCGGTGATGCCTCCCCTGACCACCCTATTTAAAACTGAGACTCCCAATCTCTCTTTCTTGCCTTTGTTCCCTCCATAATATATCAGATTATTTATGCATTTTGTTTATCAACTGTGTTCCCTTCTAGAATGTAAGCTCCTTGAAGGCATGGATTTTGTTTTATTTTATTTACTGCAATATCTTCAGCACCTAGAACAGGCCCTGACATATGGTAGGTACTTAGTAAGTAGAAGTCAAAATCATTCATTCATGCATTGATTCATTCATTCATTGTTCATTCATTCATTTATAAACTATTGTGTAGTATCTATGTAATAGCATAGATTCTAGAAACCCATTGACTTGGGCTTGAATTTTGGCTCTACACTCTATCTGTTGTAATGTCAGATGGTTTGTATCATTTTCTGTACCTCAATTTCCTCCTCTGTATAGTAGATATTAGAATAGTACCCCTTGGATGGATATGCTTAAAAATAGTCTGTAAAGTTCCTTTCACAGTGCCTGAAACATTGTAAGCACTTAATAAATGGAATTTAGTAGCCATTTAACAAATATTTGTTGAGAATCTTTTCTACCTCACAGAGTCATCTGTGTGTTGGAAGGACTACAGTAGCAATGCATGGTCTTTGTGCTCCAAGAGGTGAGAATCTAGTGAGAAAATAAACAGACAGACAGTTGTGATAGATTATAATAAATGCTGCAAAATTGGCAACAAAATGATCTATAAGAGCACTAGGAAGGCAGCTAACCCAGAATTGGGTGGTTGGAAGAGTCAGAAAAGTTTTCATGGAAGAATTGATATCTCTCTTAAAATAATATTTGTAGTTAACCAGAAGAAGGAGACAGGGATGGGTAGAATGGAGAAAATATTCCAAGAAGAGGGATCAGTGGATATCAGAGTCCAGAAGCAAGAACGAGCATATGACTTGTGTTGGGGAAGAGCAAGCAGATCAGTGTGGCTGGGTCATGGAGAGAAGCATGAAGAAGGGGAGAGACAGAAAATGAGCCTGGGGACCAACAGACCAGATCATGAAGGAATCCTGCCAAATTTGTTGAGGAGTTTGGCTCTAACCTGGGGAAAGGAGCACCTTTGAGGCCAAGATTTACAATTTCAGAAGAATCCATCCATCTATAGTCTGGAAATTCTGGGGATTAAAGGTAAAAGGGAAGACAATAAGGAGATTTGGATAGTCATCCACAACAGGTTGGGTGCCTGAAAGTTCATAAGGGTGGGAAGAAGTGACTTACATGATAATTAGAGGGTAAAGTAAAGAGAATTTGAGGACTAATTATCTCACTGGCTCTCACAGTAACTTTGTGAGGACCTCTGTTTTCTGTGGATATTCTTTCTTATAATATCATTGCCTTATTTTTGTATCAGTGTAATGCTGACCTCAGAGAATAAGTTGAGAAATATTCCATCATCTTGAATTTTTAGGGGAGTTTATATAGAACTGGTATTAATTCTCTCTTAAATGTTTTGTGGAATTCACCAATGAAGTCATCTGGACCTCGAGTTCTCCTTGTGAAAATACTTTTACAAACTTAATTTCTTTAATAGAATGGATCATTCAATTTATCTATATTTTTTTTCTTGAGTGAGCCATGATATTTTGTGTCTCTCAAAGAATTTGCCCATTTTAGCTAAGTTGTCAAGTTTATATGTACAATGTTAGTTATATTCCCTTGTTATTATTTTAGTATCTGTAGAGCCTGTAATATTGTCACCTTTCTCATTCCTGATATTGGTAATTTATATCTAGTTAGAATTTTAACAGTTTTATTGATCTTCTCAAAGAACCATGTTTTTTTCCCCCATTGATTTTCTGCATTAGTCTTAATTGGTTTCCACTTTGGCCTTAATTTTTTCCTTTGTTCTGACTACTTTGACTTAATTTGGTCTTCTTTGTTTAGCTTCTTAAAGTAGAAGCTCAGGTAATTGATTCTTTGCTACTTTTCATGTATTATACATTTCCTATAAGTGCTGCTTTAGCTACTTCCCACATTCTGATATGTTGTGTTTTTATTTTCATTCAATTGAAAAAAAACTTTGTAAATTTAGGGATTTCCCTAATATCTTTCTATTACAATTTCTTTTTAAAAATTTATTTATTTTAGGGAGAGAGAGAGTCTGCTTGTGTGCATGAGTGTGAGGAGGGGCAGAGGGAAAGGGAGAGAGAATCTCAAGCAGAATCCCCACTGAACACAGAGCCCAATGCAGGGCTCAATTCCAGGACCATGAGATCATGACCTGAGCTGAAATCAAAAATCGGCTGCTTTAATCAACTGAGCCACCCAGGTACCCCTTTCTGTTACAATTTTTAATGTAATTTTATTGTGGTCAGAGAAAAAACTTTGTATAGCTAGAATTCCTTAAAATTTATTCAAATTTATGGCTCACATTACAGTCTATCTTGGCAAACGCTATGGGTGCACTTAAAATGAATGCATTTCTGCTGTTGTCGGGGGAGTATTCTATATATGTTCATGTTGGTTGACAGTGTTGTTCTAATCTTCTATTTACCTGCTAATTTTGTCTAGTTGTTTTATCTAATACTGAGACATCTCTTACTATTATTGTTGAATTGTTTATTTCTACCTTCAATTCTGTCAGTTTCTGCTTCCTTCATTTTCAGGCTTTAGAATTAGGTGAATATATGTATAAATTGTTTTATATTCTAGATGAATGGACCCTTTTATCTTTATAAAATGCCTCTTTGTTTCTAGCAATTTTTGTCTTATATTCTGTTTTTTCTCATACTAGTATAGCCATTCTGGCTACTGCATTGAGACATCTGAAATATAGTTATTATGAGTTTTAATGTCTTTGTCTGCTGTCTGCTATTTCTTTTTTTTTTTTAAGGATTTTTTTTTTTTTTTTTTTTTTTTTTGTCAGATAGATAGAGAGTGCAGGAGCGAGCACAGGCAGACAGAGTGGCAGGCAGAGGCCAAGGGAGAAGCAGGCTCACTGCCGAGCAAGGAGCCCGATGTGGGACTTGATCCCAGGACGCTGGGATCATGACCTGAGCCGAAGGCAGCCGCTTAACCAACTGAGCCACCCAGGCGTCCCCTTGTCTGCTATTTCTAAAATCTTTGCTAGTCCTCTGTCAGTTTCTATTGATTGATTATCCTCTTCATTATAGATAGAGTTTTTCTGCTTTTTGCATACCTGAAATTTTTTATTGGATGCCAGATATTATAAACTTTACCTTTTTTGGGTAGAGGGTATTTTTGTATTCTTGCAAATTCTCGAGCAGTTCTGGGATGCAGTTAAGTTACCTGGAAACAACTTGATTGTCTTGGATCTTGCTTTTATGATTTACTGAGCAAATCCAGAGCAATGCTCAGTCTAAGTCTAATTATCCCCAATTACTGAGAGAAGACCACTGTGAAAGTTCAGCCCCTTAAATTGTAGGTTCTTTGGGCTGGTTGGTGGAAGCACGCACTCTTCCCAACTTTGTGTGAGACATGGGCACTATGCCCTTGGACCGTTTGGTATAGATCTTTTCCCACCCTCAGATACTTTCCCCACATGCATGCATTGACCTATACTGTGTTGAATGCCCAAGGGTGATTCTGTATATCTCTAGGATTATTTTCTGTGCAGCTGTCTCATTCCCAATATTCTGTACTGCCAACAGCTTAGAGTCTCAGTTCTGTCTCTTCAACTCAGGGAGTCCCTTGGATTCTTCTTGGGTCACATCTTTCATGTACTATCATCTGGAGGCTTTTTCAGTGCAGGAAGCAGTGGCAATGATAGGCCTTGCCTATTTGTTCCCATTTCTCAGAGAAGACTCTCCTTTGTTGCCTGATGTCCACTGCCTTAAAAACCACTATTTCATATATTTTGTCTTTTTTGGTGAAGACGGGATTTCGGGAAGGGGATAAATCTGGCCCCTGTTACTGCATCTTGACCAGAAGTAGCACTCCCTTCTGTATTATTTTGGGTCTGAAAAATTACAATTATTTTACTCATCAATGCTTCCGTGTATACCTGTAAAAGAGAAGAATACTTTTAATTTTTTAAGGATTTTATTTACTTATTTGACACAGACAGAGACAGTGCACAAGCAGGTAGTGTGGAACAGGGAGAAGCAGGCTCCCCACTGAGCAGTGAGCCCGATGCAGGGCTCAATCTGAGGACCCTGGGATCATGACCTGAGCTGAAGGCATACGCTTAATCAACTAAGCCACCCAGATGCCCCAGATAAGAATACTTTTAAAAATATACAACTACAATATCATTGTCTCTCCTTTAAAAATTTTATAATAATTTGTTAATATACATTGTTCTCACAAATATCACTTTAGTTTAACCCTTTTTTTGCTTGAATCAAGCAAATATTGCCCATACCTTGGGTTTACTTGATGTGCCTCTTACCAACAGGTTACCCTTACCCTTATCCTGCCCAGACCTCATGCTCTCTGTTTAGTTTTTGAAGGAACCAGTCTTTACCTTGAAGAATTTCCAACAGTTGTGATTTTGTTGACTACACCCCCCACAATTCTCTGTCCTCTGTATTTTCTACAAATTATTAATGGATCTAGAAGCTTGATCAGGTCCAGGATTCATGCCACTTTTTAATGTGCTTTCTTAGCTCTTTATGTTTGAAGTACCTATGCTTATATTCCTGAGAAAGCCCCAGATAAGGACTGTTGTAAGTTCTACTACCTGAGCTTCCTCAGGGCATACCTTTGTTAATCTACTTTTTTACTCACTACATCTAACCTTAGATCATTCAGTCACATCTAAAAAGAACAATTGAATTTACCAAAAAGGTTAATGCAGGGAAAAGATAACCCAGGAAATTTTAAAATATACTGAAATAAAATTCTGAGCTAAGTGCCCTAGAAAGGACATAGCAAGGAAAACTGAAGATGGCTGAGTCGAAGCTGGTCTATGAATTTAATTTCAGATTTTATTGTCCTAATTTACACAACCATAAAAATGAAATAGGTCATTACTAAGTACTTAATTTTCAATGTAAGTCATAAAAATATGTACACCTTTAATACAGCCCAAGTTAGAGTTAGGACTTTCATTCCAGTCTCAGGGGATCTGACATCCATAGGATAAAACTGTGGTGAAAAATGCTGATTTGTTTTATTCCTTCCTTCCTTCCTATATTCATTTACCACTCATCCATCATATAATCAGTCAGTAACTTAGTCACACATCCATTCATGAATGAAGGTGTGGACCCAGGCCACCCACTGACGCATGGAAGGAGGGCCTTCTTGTCTTGGGGAAGATAGGTGAAAAACACACACCATCAAATGTTATAAAAGAGGGTTATAAAAAAATTGGTGTGGGAGTCCAAAGAATGAAGGACTTATCTATCATGCAGACTCAGGAAAGATTATCTTTTTCTCTGCTTTCCAAATTTAACTACCAAGAGCATGTATAACTTTAGATTATCTCATACAAGGAAAAAAAAATTCAAATCTGTTTTCAGTAGATGCTCTTTAACTATTTTCTAGTTCTAATATTTTTTAAGATTCTGAGTTCTGAGATCTCAGAGATGGATTCTGTTGGTCAGGATGACAGTGTCAGCCCTGGGATATAAATATTTACAAGAATGATTGTGGTTCATTGTAATTAAGAGATGTGAAAACGAGGAAAACTCATAAAGGGCAGAGATGAAATGTGAAGACTTTATGGCCTGTACTCAATACCCAATCCAGGAGAAACCAAATCCAAGAACATAAATATAAGATTCATCATCTGTGTGTATCCCTGAGATCAAAGGCTATAGATAACATTTACTGAGCACTTATTATGTACTATTTTAAATGTTTTCATTTATTGAATCCTTACAAAGAGAGTATGGGGTGGTTTTTATTATTAGTCCCATTTTACAGGTGGGGAAACTTAGGCACATGGCAGGTAAATGAGTTATAGCTAGTATTGGCAGAGATAGAATTTGAACCAGGAACATCTGATAGGTGTCACACCCTTGTGTATACATGGAGGATGACAAATTCCAAGAACTTCAGTTGGCAGCCTGGAGAGCTCTAGTGTAGTCCCAGTCTGGTCTGAAGGCCTGGGAACCAGAAGAGCTGATGATGTGAGTTCCCACCTAAGAGCTGATGGGCTTGAAATCCAGGGAGAAGTGATGTTTGAGTTTGAGTCTGAAGGCAGGAAAAAAATATGATGTCCCAGCTGTAGGCAGTCAGGTAGGGAGAATTCCCTCGTATTCCACCTTTTTTGTTCTATGTAGGCCTTCTACTGGTTATACAAGGCCCACCCACATTAGGGAGGGCAATATGCTCTCCTCAGTCTACTAATTCAAATTTCATCCAGAAACACCCTTACAAACACACCCAGAATAATGTTTCACCAAATATAGGGGCATCTTGTAGCCATCAAGTGGACACACACATCACAGTTGGACACAGAATCTTCCACCATCACTGATATCCAGCCACATCCCTCTGTAGTCATTAACCTAAAGTCACACCTTCTACAGCATTTATAACTCTAGATTCATTGTAGTAGCAAAGGGGGTATAATTTATGGATGCATGAAGTCCACCAGCCACTTTTCAGCTCTCAATGGGCCTACCTCCTCCAGGTGAACTGATCATGATCATGATCACTAGATAAATTCAACATTACATTGTAGATTTTTTTAAAGATTTTATTTATTTATTTCAGAGAGAGAGAGAGTGAGAGAGAGCATGAGAGGGGAGAAGGTCAGAGGGAGAAGCAGACTCCCCATGGAGCTGGGAGCCCGATGCGGGACTCGATCCCGGGACTCTGCGATCATGACTCGAGCTGAAGGCAGTTGCCTAACCAACTGAGCCACCCAGGCACCCTACATTGTAGATTTTATCATTAACCTCGATATTATGATTTCAGAAATCACAGGAGTCGTGATTCCATAATTGGTAAGGTAGTAGTAGCAACACATTTCCTCCCAAATTTAATCACATGAAAGAGTTAAAAGTTTTAATCTGTGCAGGATATACATGTATGGGTTGTACATGTGTGTGTGTGTGTCTGTGTGAGCATGATTAGGTTTTCAACTACTATTTTAGTTTCAGAGCTGGCCTATGCTGTTGTAAAATCCAAAAGGATATGGGGCACTTGGGTGGCTCAGTCGTTAAGCATCTGCCTTTGGCTCAGGTCATGATACCAGGGTCCTGGGATCAAGTCCCACATCAGGCTCCCTGCTCTGTGGGAGGCCTGTTTCTCCACTCCCTCTCCCCCTGCTTGTGTTCCTGCTCTCGCTATCTCTCTCTGTCAAATAAATAAATAAAATCTTAAAAAATAAAATCCAAAAGGATAAGAATGAGGAGAAGGAATCTCTGTGCACTTGAAATAAACTTACTAATGACCTCCAGCTGCCCCCTGAATTGCCAAAGTCCAAATGATGCAGCTACAATGCAAATAAATTGCAAAACTGTACCTCAGGCAAAGACAGGATTTTATGAAGTGGTGACAGAAAACTGCACCTTTGGAAGCCTTTGGCAAAGGAGAATCTGTAAAGTCTTTCTTTAAAGTTAACAGTTGTAGAAGAGAATGGGCTAGTAGCTCCAAAGGAGAATGGTTTGATATCAAAGGATTAAGAGAGACCTTTCAGAGAACAGATACTCCTGAATGTCTCTGCAAGATCATACTGAGAAAGGAGGGTAGAACTCAAAGAGCCCCATGGAAAAATTATACCTCTCCCTCAAAAAAAAAAAGGTTACAATTGATGAATTCTTCATCCATCCTCAAAACTCAATAGTTAACAATTGTCAGATAAAATTTGATAAACACAATAAACTCTTATAATATTTCATTTTATTTTGAAAATAGGGTCACAATTAGACCTTGAAGTTTAGATTCAAATTAGATCCTTCACCATCTAATCTTTGGATACCAAAAATCTATCAGCCATGCCAAAATGGACACCGCATTTATTTGTTTATTTATTATTTTTTAATGGACACTGCATTTAAATGTGTGTTCCTCTGGGGGGCCTGGGTGGCTCAGTTAGTTAAGCATCTGCCTTCAGCTCATGTTATGATCCCAGGGTCCTGGGACTGAGCCCACTTTGGGGTCCCCATTCAGCGGGAAAACCTGCTGCTTCCTCTCCCTCTGCCTGCTTGTGCATGCTCACTCATGCACACACTCTGTGTCAAAAAAACAAATAAAATAAAAAAAAAAAAATAAAAAAAATAAAATCTTAAATAAATAAATAAATAGAGTGTTCCCCTGTCACGGTGACCGCCATGGCAAGTTATTGGAAATGAATTGTTTAGGCCTAGAAATCTTCTAGTCCTAAGAGGTAATGGTGTCTCTTTTCTCTAAATCCTCAGGAATCCTGCTTTCCACTTGTATATTTTTTCCATCTTATATATTCTCTGATGTATTATGGACTTTCCTCAAAAGCTTGTATTCTTTGGTTGTCCATTCCTAGTTAAGAGTAAGTCAAAAGGAAGGCTGCCAAGAGCTCTATGTGTAGGATGGACAAACCACTTTAGGGTCAGGTGGTTAGGTTCCTGTGCTGCAAGCTCTCTCTTCAGTCTGGAGCCCCTTGGGGGCCCACCCTTAACTCTAACTCCTTCCAAAGCGCATATCCAAGCGGTAGTTCTGCTCTCCTGAGAAATAATCTCGAATCTACAGTAAAAACACTGTGTGGTTTTATTTGTCTTCTAATCTTGCCTTCTCAGACTAGTTATCTTCTTCTTCTTGAGTTCTAGGACTTCCAAACAATAAAAAAGCTGACTCCAAAGAGCTCTGGTCCAGGCTCTGCTCCTAAGTGGCTGGGTGATCTGAGACCGGTAATTTAACTGGACCTCAGGTGCCTTATCTGTAAAGTGGGTGGAGACTGGCCTAGATTTCTAATAGCCCCTTCAACTCTAGAAGTCTATGATGATAGGAGAGATTCCCCATGACCAGGTCCCCACTCCAGAGAACTCGGAGTGTCATTCCTTACATGACCATCTACCAGCCTGCTTCGCCCACCCTCCTGGGCTTTATGTGAAACTGGAAGCTCCCCTCCCCTAGACCACTGTGCCCTCTTCTTCCCATTTTCCTACTCACTGCTTTCCGTTAACTCACTCTCTGCTTCTTGGAAATGATTCCATCTTGCCAAACAAATTCCAAGGTTAAGTCCTCTCAAAGTCTTCTTTAAGCTTCTTACCAAGGATAGATTTTTAGTTCCTCGGAATTTCCATGGAATTTTGTTCATAAATTTTCATTGAACCCAACATATTTTATATTTCAAATATGGTTATCGTGAGCAAAGCTCATCTCCGCTTCTAAATTCTCATGTCTTAGAAGGCAAGAATATTGCTAACTCCTTTTCCCCCCAACCCCTGTTGTAGTGTCTAGTTTGGAGCTCCATAGTGGTCCATTGAAAGAATAAATGAAATAAATGAATGGGCAAATCAATGAAGAAAAAAGTGAGCCAATGCCTTTGGAATATCATCTATAAGGATTTGGTAAAAAGAAAAAAAAAACTGATTAAGTAATTACATACAAATAGAATGCAGGGAACAGTTTTGAAAAAAGCCAGATAGGGCAAAATACATTTGGATTCCCAGAACTTCTCTTCCTCTGCTTCTCAGAGATACAAAAAGAAAATGTTAAGACCCACACTTAGTGTCCAGATTGAGGCCAGGTGACATTTCTGGGTTGGCTCACAGTGGGTTAAAGTGACATTCAGTTTTGTCAGGAAGTCAACAAAACTATGAGCAGGTCAGGCTGAACTCTTGTTAAGTCATTAATTCCCTTTGCTCTCTCCCTTTCATCTTCATGGGTTTCATTGTAAATTATCCTTCATTCCTGTGGGCTCTGTTTTCTTTTCTAGAGTTTGCTCCAGTGATTAGAGCCCCAAACAAAAAGTACAAATGCTAAATCTCCCATGAAGTTAAAAATAAAAAGGCCAAGATGTTTCTTTTAAAATAAACAAGCTCTCCTGAAAGCCACCTGGTTATTGCTGTGGTTGCTGCTGGTAGGTAGTAATTTTATAAACTGCATCTTTGGGCAAATAGAGCAATAGGTTAAAAAGGCTAATAAATTAACTTCTGAGAGTTTTAATTAAGAGGAGGAAAATAAAGAGTCAGATAAACAGGTAGATCATTTCTATGACCTGGTGATTCAAAATAGGACTTGTGTTTGGGATGGTTTGATTTCCCTCAGAAGTTTTGGAACATGTAAGTGGTAGCAGGGCAATGTGAGGCTAAAGTCAAAATGATTTTTTTTTTTAGTGCTTGGATGCATATAAGGCAGAGATAGCAAACAATTTCCAGAAGAGAAATTGCACGGCACTTGGCTTGGCCATCAGTGGTTCTATATAATAGCAACATCACTCACTCATAACTTTGTTTCAGTGGCTGATATTAAGAAAAATTGTTGCTTGTGATAGGATGCACAGGGCTGTCAAAATCACACATACATGGCCTTTGGTGTGAAAATTATTTTGTTTTTATAGCATCCATTCAGCAGTGCAAAGTTCATAACTTTATATTAGGAATATGAGGGCCACATTACATCACAAGAAGAAAGCAAAACCCTGTTACTGAGAAAATGTAGGTCCATCTTCTGAAATCGATGTCTAGGTCCGGCTCATGAGTCAATGGGAATTTTTTAGAAATCAATGTCAGATAGAGCTCATATTTTGAAAAGGTGAGATCTTCAAAGAGGATTGATTCAATATTCCTGGTAAAGGTGATTGCTCAAGCCTCTAAAATGACAGGGAGCCCTAATTGCCTTCATGTAGAAAAGCTTAATGCTCTTACAAGAAAATCACCTTGGACGAGACTGGATAAAATCTGAGGTCCAAGATGGAGAGGTTTATCTCAGGGAGAGAGCCAGGTTATTGCTGAGGGAAAAAAAATAAAAATAAAAAAATAAAAAAGAATGATGGTAGCATCATCAACCTAATACAGTAAGTACTGCTTTGAGGAGAAGTTTGAAAATAAACCTATAAAGATAAAACTGAAACCAATCGTTTCCTCATGAGAGCAAAACAAGTAGGACTAAATCCCAACACCAATATTGGGAAAGCTGCTGGGGAGAAGGTTTCTGTGTGGATATAGTTTTGGGGTTCAGCAAGAAATCAGGAGCAGCAAGCAGATGAGTGGTGATAATTTTTGGACACTTGGCATCTCAATCATGTGCTGTAAAATAGCTATTTCTTTAAAAGGATCCAACGAGAGAATAGCTACCCCCAACTCTCCACACTCTGCCTCTGAAAGCAGAGACTGGGGAAGTTTTTGTTAGATGTTCTAGGTTTCTTTTCTTTTCTTTTTTTAAAATAAAGATTTTATTTATTTATTTGACAGGAAGAGACACAGCAAGAGAGGGAGCACAAACAGAGGGAGTGGAAGAGGGAGAAGCACAAGCAGAGGGAGTGGAATAAGGAGAAGCAGGCTTCCCGCAGAGCAGGGACCCCGATGCAGGGCTGGATCCCAGGACCCTGAGGTCATGACCTGAGCCGAAGGCAGGTGCTTAATGACTGAACCACCCAGGCGTCCCCTAGATGTTCCAGGTTTCTCTTCATTTTCTTCATTGTTGAGTTGAAAAAGCCGAAGGGAAGGATTAGCTAGACTTTCTCATGATGCAGCTACAATTAATAAGCGATGAATTCTTTAAAAATATTCTAGTTAGTGAGCATACAGGGCAATACTGGCTTCTGGAATAGAATTCAGTGCTTCATTACATACAACACCCACATCACATCACATCACATCACATCACATCACA